>CM062218.1:500000-510000 GCA_031216445.1 Lateolabrax maculatus
GCGCATGTGCGTGTGCATGTGCGTGTGCATGTGTGTGTGTGTGTGAGCATGCTGTCTCTCATCGTTGCTGTCGTGTTTTAGCTCCTCTGAAATATTTACTGTCAGATCTAAAAGCTTTTGGTCGTCATGTTATTTTTATAAGACACACACTCTCTCACACACACAGAAACAGACACACACACACACTTGTACTTCTATACCTGTGAGGACATTCATTAACATACACCCCCCCCCCCCCCAAACTGAACCTTAAAACCGAGTCTGAACCCTCAAACAGCTGTTGAAGGAGTCTCAGAAAGTGAGGACCAGCAAACATGTCCTCACTTTACAAACATGTTCTCACTTTACAAACATGTCCTCACTTTACAAACACGTCCTCACTCCCATGGTCCAAAACTCAAACTGGTTCTCACAAAGATAGATGTACAACAGCGCGCACACACACACACACACACACACACACCGCTGCTGTTGGACAAAAACAGCAGGATGGCTCGATGACATCACGCTGACCTCAGCGCTGCTGTTGATGATGTCACTGTCCTCTCCCTCTGTTGATAATAAACAGAAGTATTTTTAGTTCTGTTGCTATGAGAGTTTCTCCTCTTCTTCTTCCTCTTTCTCCTCCTCCTCCTCCTCCTGGCAGGTGTGTTAACTCTAGTTTGGTCTCCGGCAGGAGGTCAGACAGGAAACAGTTCAGTGAACCAGGAAGTCTTTTTTTCTTGAATATCTATTTCTTTGTAAAATCACTTTAGCTGCTGATCCGATCAATTCACTTTTTTAATGATCACAGATCAGATCACAGACTGACTCTCTGTGAAAAAATGAGGAAGGAGGAGAGGAGATGAGGAAAAAGGAGAGGAATAAACGAGGTCGAGGCTTTGAACAGACGCTACAGGGCTCTGAGTCACAATGAACACATATATACCATCCCCCAACACACACACACTGACACACATAGACACACACACACACACTGACACACACAGATACACACACACACACACACACTCTGACACACATAGACACACACACACACTCCTCTGTAATCCGACTGTTTTAAATGAGAACAAACTGTAACACTGACCTGCCCCCCCCCCCCCCCCCCCCCCCCCCATCAGACAGCGGGCGAGCGAGCACGAGGACACAGAGAGAGAAAGTAAATAATTCATTGGACTCTGATGTGACCACGAATCAACGAATCAGGTTCCTGTTTTTATCTCAGTAAATAACCCAGTTAACACACACACACACACACACACACACACACACACACACACATTGTGTCTGAATCGGCTGGACTTCCTCTCCTCCACTCAGGACCACTTTAACCGTCTAAGGGACCCTCAAATGGCCCCTGTTGCCCCGACAAGCGTCTGATGTTTGTAGAATCGAAGGTTTGTTGAACAGACACCCTGATAGATGTGACCCAGGGTCCTCAGGGACCCCCAGAGGACCCTGAGTGTGTGTGTGTGTGTGTGGGGGGGGGATTGTCACAGCTGTGACATCCATTAAAGGAAAATTTACCAGTTAGATCTGTTTAAATTTGAGTGAAGAAGAGGAGGAAGAAGAACTCATGCATGACCTTCCTTTAATCAGCTTCCTGCTGCAGTAAAGTCCCAAGCCCCCAGGAAGTGCGCCACACTTTGAAGCCAATTCGACATAGCGGCCAAACGGTGGAATTACAACTTCCGGGTCCGTCACGTGATGCCATTGGGGCAAAAAAACTTTTTTTCCCATTGACTAACATTGAGAAAGAGACGTCTGTGACTCAGTGGATAATTTTTACCCGGATGTTTGCTTCATGCGCCACTGAGCAACTTCCATAGGAATGATTGAGGCCCCGCCTCCAACACTGTATCCAGTTCTCTTTATAATCCATGAGTCCTCCAGCTGCAGTAAAGAGTTCCAGCTGCAGTAAAGTGTTCCAGCTGCAGTAAAGAGTTCCAGCTGCAGTAAAGTCCTCCAGCTGCAGTAAAGAGTTCCAGCTGCAGTAAAGTGTTCCAGCTGCAGTAAAGAGTTCCTGCTGCAGTAAAGAGTTCCTGTCAGTGTTTTATTATCTCTGATGTTTCGGGATTAATATTCCTGCTGCATTCATGTGTCTGTTGCATTTTCCTGCTGTAGATGTTTAATGTTGAGCTCATTTTAACTCCTTTATATCCTGTTGGCTAGTTTAATCTGCAGCAATGCATCATGGTCTATAAGATCATCACGTGTTTGTAGCCTCGCCGTCCTGTGAGAGCCTCGTATCTCTAAAAACAGCCTGTTTTCAGCTCTGTGACGATGCTTTTTCCAGCTGATCCCAGAGGGTTTGAAACAGTTTATTGAGCTTCAGAAGGAGAATTCTGGCAGCATATAAAGGAACTCTTCATCACAAACTGTGATCTTTAAAGTAACTAAAGCTATCAGACAGATGTGGAGGAAAAAGGACAAGATAAATATCATTATATCATATATCATTTAATATCAAGTCTATTACAGATGAAGAGGACCAATCAGGTGCATCAGTCCAACAGCCAATCAGAGAGGGTTTTACTTGATGTAGGGAAGGGACGAGGACATAATTAACGAAATTAAACTAAACTCCCTGTGAGGAAACAGAAGAAGGAAAAACAGATCGTGGGTTGACGGTGATGGATCATCTGTCTGTTTAATAAAGCAGCAGAATGTTCCTTTAATTCCCCACCAGCTGCCACATTAATGAAATAATTCATGTTGCTTCAAAGAAGAACAAGTTTGGTTTGTGGAGTCAGTTCAACAGCAGAAAGACCACATCGCCATCTACAGGACACACACAGACACACACAGACACACAGACACACACACACACACAAACACTTACCACCCGTTTCTCACTGCCTATCTGTCCTTCCTCTCAAACTTCCTTCCATCTCTCCTCTTCCTCGCTCTTCCTTTCTTTCCTCCTTATGTTTTATTGATGCTTATCAGCAGATGGCAGCCGAGACCTTGCTCTGCTTGTTTGTGTGTGTGTGTGTGTGTGTGTGTGTGTGTGTGTGTGTGTGTGTGTGTGTGTTGCCCCAGGGCATTATGGGTCACATTTCAGTTTTTAGTTTCAGTTCATTTTCTTCATTGTTTATTTCACAGATGCAAATTAACAGAAGCACAAGTCTGAGCTTCTCTTCACAGGTTTTCTCAGTTCATATTTAGTTTTAGTAAATTAAATGTTTTACACTTTGTCTGATTTGAGCTTATACTATTTGTACTTTTACTAATATTGTTGTTGTTTAATGTTTTAAAGGGTTCAGACAAACCTTCCGTCTACAGGTGAGTTCCTGTCTGAGCGACGGTGGACAGCAACCCGGCCTGTTCGTAATAACCACCATGTTATTTGCCTCAAGAGCTGCTGATCCAGTTCTACTCTATCATCCGTCTGTTCTCTTCACTTCCATCACTGTCTGGTTTGGATCGATCACCAAACAGGACAGGAGCAGACTACAACGGACAGTCAGGTCTGCAGAGAAACTCATTGGTGCCAACCTGCCCTCCATCCAGGACCTGTACATCTCCAGAGTCAGGAAACATCACTGCAGACCATCACACCCTGGACACAACCTGTTCCAACTATTTAACTATATAACTATATAGAGATAGATATATAGATATATAGAGATAGATATATAGATATATAGAGATAGATATATAGATAGATATATAAATAGATATATAGATAGATATATAAATAGATATATAGATAGATATATAAATAGATATATAGATGATATATAAATAGATATATAGATGATATATAAATAGATATATAGATAGATAGATATAGATATATAGATATAGATATATAGATATATAGATCACATTATATATAAATATATATATAGATATAGATATATATCTATATCGATATCACATTATATATATTTATATATTCCACCTACCTCATGTATATAAAGTATCCTGACACTATTTATTCAAGCATCTTTGCACTTTACATCATAGCAGTATTTCTCCATTTCATTGTCATTATGTTCATACACATACATTGTATATAGCTGTACATAGTTAAATGGATATGCTTACCTTTGTTCTGCTTTGTTGTCCTTGTTTTTTTGTTTGTCTAGTTCTGTGTATGTACATTGAGAGCAACGGGAAACCGAAGTCAAAAACCTTGTATGAACGCATTTATGGCCAATAAAAATGGTTCTGATTCTGATGTTATTAATGAGAAACGTACCTGCTGAGACCAACGGGAAGCTGCAGGTTGTCGGTTGGAGTCCTCAGGTGACCTGGACCCTGCAGGTCCACGTGTCGTCTTAGCCCGACCACTTTCAAACCTTGAACGTTTCCGTCTAATTCTATTTGTTTAATGCAAAGAGAAACATTTTCAACTCAAACTACCAAATTATCTGAAAAACACAAACTTCTTTTCCTTTGAAACCTTTTAATTCAAAACCCCTCAATATGTTTTTGTTACAGCACACAAAAGTCAAACACAGTTCATCCCCACAGACCGTTGGGGGGGGGGGGGGGGGGGGGGGTTACAGCCAGGGTCAAAGGTCAAAGACGGGGGACAACTATCACCTCGCTGCAGAAAAACAAAACATCTTGAAAATTATTTCATTAAAAACGATAAAAACAAACCTGAAACTGAGCTGAGTCTATTTACAATATTGCCTTAAAAACCAGTCAAAACTGACCTCAGCAGGTCTGACAGTCGTGACCTTTGACCTTTACACTCTTAAAGACAACACCCCCACAAACGGCCATGTTATTCCCATGATCCTCTTCTCTCAGAGCTGCACGGGACAAACGGACACGAGGATGCCAGGAAGACGGGGAGTCGTTTTTAAGAGTGTAAAACTTCACAGCAGTTGAGTTCAAAGTCAGAGCTGATCAGAGATCTGCTTCATCAGGACCAGCAGGCTCGTCAGGAGACAACAGGCGGGAACCGTAGAAACGCACATTTCTGTCTAAACGCTTTACAGTTTTTCATCCTGCTGAGTCGAGCGTCTCCCGTCGGGCCGCTGGTCCCGTTTAATGCGACTACAGAAAGTAGGAAGTAAAAAGTTGCTGCTCGCTCAGCTGCAGAATCCGACGCAGAGCAGTGACACCTGAATCAGACGCCATAGGCGTGTCCTGTTTCAGGCTCCGCCTCCTCCCATAATCCTCTGCACACCTGTCCCTGTGATGCTGCGTTCAGGGGATGTTTTCCAGCTCGTTCAGTCACGCATTTTACAGCAGTCAGTCTGAATTTATGTGTCTGTGATTTAACTTTAAACATTTGTGAAGTCTTTTTGTCTAATTTGCAAACTTCAAAATTCAAGTTTCTCAAATTCAAGACAACTCAAATCAGTTTGGTGAAAATCAGACAGCAGAATTTTAGGTGAGAAATGTAAATTTCAACTTGCTTCTTGTATTTTAGGCAGAGCGGACGCCCGGATCATGTGACTGATTGGTCTGATCAGTTCCATTTAGTCATTAAAGATCCAAACTTCTTGATTTAGAATTTTATTTCACTAAAAGTTCAGATCAGAATCTGAAGAATCTTTTGAGAAACCTGAAGCAGTTTTTTTGATTATTTATTTATTAATAAATAAATAAATAAATAAATAAATAATCAAAAATAAATAGTAGATATTACTTGGTAAACTGGTATCTTTCTGACTTGAGGAGCACCTGAACGCACCACAGGTTTTGGTCTGAGTGAAGGTGAAAGATTTACTTCGAAGAGGAGCTGCAGGTTCAGATGCAGGTTTGGGTCATTTGTAGGAGGCGGAGCCTGAAGGGTGACACGGCAGCGGTCTGGACATCACGGGTGGGGGGTGGGGGGGGCAGCCGCTTGCTTTTACATCAAACTAAAAATCAAAAACAGCTGTTCAGGGACAAAAAAACGTGTCATCAAAAAACAAACACATAAGAACTAACAACCTCCCACCCGCCCTCTAAACTTCCCTGGAAAATCCCTACAATAAATCAAACACACACGGGGAAGATTCTGGAATCTGATCTCTACAGCAGGCGTGACAGGGCAGAGACAGCAGAGTCACTGGGATCACTATCGTCCGGTTCAGACGCTCCGTCAGACTAAAGGGTTCATGACGTGGAGGGAGATCCTGAAACGTGACGCCTCCTCTCCTGTTAAGAGTCCGGGAACAGATGTGGCTGTAGGCAGAACAGGGTTCTGGTCCTTTTGGACCACGACGGGACTCTTTAAAATCGGTGCAGACCAGACTGGATGTGGAGACGCTGAAGGCTCAGAGCTCTCCGGAGCACGCTCTTTACTTCCTGTTTCTGCACAACCGTCTCCGCGCTGTTGAAGGTAAAACTGTGAAAACTTCAGCTGGAGGAGGAAGAGGAGGAGGAGGAGGAGGAGGAGGATTTGGACGGCCTTTCCAGCTCGTAGAAAGCAAACAGTTCAGACTACAAGACTCCGAAACCCTCAGATCTGCCGTTTGTGAACTGAGGGGGGCACAGAACTGATCTCAGACCTGTTTGGACTCGGGTGTGTTTGCACGTTTACTTCGGTTCGTTGATGTAAAAGCTGTCAACTAAACTCTTGTGGACTAGACAACTGGAGCGAGACCGTGTGACAAAGGAGGGTCTCGGCTGGGTTCCAAGTGGACCGTGGTGGTTCGTTGTGCTCTGAGGACAAACACTGAGGACAAAAATCAGGACTTTAGCTCGAATCGTCTCCTGATAGTCAGCTGGTCGGAAGGCGAACTCCTGATTCAGCCGGTACAAACACATGGGATCATTTGGTAACTATGGTAACACGTGCAGCACCGCGTGGGCCAAAGCAGCTGAGTGTTTGTGTATTTTATCCAATCAGGAGACTTGTAGTCTGCGCTGGACGTCAGGCAGTCTCAGTGCGTCCAATAGTTTTCCAGAGTGAGCGTCCGGTCCCTGAAGTGGAAAATACACCCGACGTGTTCTGTGCTTCAGTCATCGAGCAGGAAGAGACGAGCCGGGGGAGAGGACGTGACATCATTCTGTAGTGTGGCTTTCACACCTTTGTGCTAACAGGAAGTCGGTCCACAGCAGGACGGCTGGTAAATCTGCAGCCAGGACGAGGATCAGAGTTCGGGATCAGAGTTCGGGATGTGGACAGGAGACGGACTTACCGGACAGACAGAGACTTTGATCCTGAATCAGGTTTTAAAGGGAAACGTGGAATCTTCAGCAGGTGAAGTTCTGATAAAATCTTCTCTCTCTGAATCGTATATATATTATCTAAAAATAAAGAAGTGAGATTCTCTAACAAACGGAAACAAACTATCTCAGATCACACTGTTCCTGTCGCCGCCGCCGCCCCTGGAGGGGTTGCAGTGTTTGTTGTTGTCTGGAGGTGGACTGAGACGGACAGGAACAGGACAGGACGACACAGACAACCGGCAGCCGAAGACTAGTCGTCTTCGTCGTCGTCATCGTCGTCATCCTCGCCTTCGTCGTCCACGTCTCTCTTCCTCTTCTGTCCCTGAACGCCCGCCTTATCCTCTGCACAGAGAGAGACAGCCAATCAGAGGAGGTCGACGGGATTCTGACCAATTAAAACACAGCTGCACATGAAACAAAAATCCCATGATGCTTCACTCACCTTCCTCCTCCTCATCTGCATATTCGTCCTCATCGTCGTCGTCCTCCTGAGGTGAAGCAGAGCGACAGAAGAAGAGTTTCACTTCAGTTTCTCTACAGGGGACAGTCAATACTTTCAAAATAAAAGACATGCAGGGCTATTAGAAGCAGCTAGTTTCTGATTGGTCGACACTAATGAAGCTGACCAACTATTCATCACATCTACGTCCTCGTGACCAGGCTGACCTCCATCAGACCGACTCTGACCGACCGCCTGTTCATTTTAAAATGTATAAATTAACAAATAAATGTATAATGTAAATGATCGGGAATTGATGATGAATCGGTGATTTCAGTATTTTACCTTTAAAAACTGTAAAAAATAATTTATCAAAAGCTACATTATAAAAATATCATATTTCTTCAATTTCTTCAGAACGAACATTTCGCCCTAATAATAATAAAAAGACTTAACCCATTTCACACAGTTGTTTTTTTGTAGGAAGTCAAAATTGATCGTTGATCAAATTATAAAGCAAAAAAAAAAAAAAAAAATTTCCTGTTTACCAACATTTGTCTTCAGAGGCGGCCATTTTGGTGCTGAACCTGGTCACAGCTGAGATCAATCCATGAGACCGGCTCAGTTCAGACCAGACAGAGAACTGGACTTTAAATGGATCACATCAAGCTTCACGCTGCGCTTCAAACCTTCGTCACACATTCAGAGGATTTAAATACACACGCGTCCAACACATGACGGTGCCATAACAAGTTGTTCTGACTTTGTTCGAATGCCACAAAATGTGGTAAATCAAGTCCAGTTTGTCTCCAAATCACTAAATGATGTGACATGAGACATTAGTTTAGTTGTTCGGTGTTTGTGTTCTCTGCCTGGCCGAGTACAGGTGCATTATGGGAGGTGAAGCAGGCCTGGTCTGAGCCGGCTGTGGATCGACCCGCAGGCCGAAGCCTGAGTTGCCCACCTGATCGCCCCGGTTCACTTGAAAGCTCAGCCCCACCTCTCCTCCCTCTGAGCCGTCCTCGTCGTCCTCGTCATCGTCCTCCTCGTCGAAGTCTCCGGTCGGCCCCGCCCCGTCCTCGCCGTCCTCGTCTGTAAATAGAGACCACGTTCAGACAGACCAGGAGCGGGGGGTACAGCTGAGCTCACACTGGTTTCTCCACTAAACACTCAGAGCCCCACCTTCGTCGTCGGCCTCGGAGTCGGGGGCCTCGTTGTCCTCCTGGTCGAAGCCGTCCAGGTAGGTGACCTGAGGCAGCAGCTCGAACACGCTCTCCCTGTAGTCCTCCAGAGACGTGATCTCACAGTTGAACAGGTCCAGACTCTGCAGGCTCTTCAGGTTTTGCTGCAGCAGGATACATGGTGTTAACAGCTAGGCTTTGTGTGTGTGTGTGTGTGTGTGTGTGCGTGTGTGTGTGTGCTGACCAGCGCCTCCACGTTGCTCAGCTCTTTGATCTTGTTCCCGCTCAGGTTGAGGTAGGTCAGGTTGGGACATTTCTCTGACAGAGTCTCCAGAGAGCCCGACAGGTTGTTGTCGCTCAGCTCCAACTGAGGAAACCGAGACAACAGGTGAGACACGGGACAGGAAGTCTTTATGTTGTATTATATTACAAAACATCTCATCAACAAGGCTAGGATCATAAATGTGTGATTGGCTGTCAGCGGAGGGAACATGTAAAGCTTTTTCATTCCCCGATAAAAGGTTGGTCGAGCAGACGACCTCCATCGAGCCATCTTCATCATCATCATCTTCTTCACGGTTTTATTTCTGGTAGATGCTAACACCAACATATCGGCCGGTCCAATATGAAAACATTAAAGAATCAGGAGAGTGCGCCCGCGTACAGCTCGAAGGATGCTGCTTCTTAGTTATATTCACTATATTAAAAGGTGTGTGTGTGTGTGTGTGTGTGTGTGTGTGTGTGTGTGTGTGTGTGTGTTACCTTGCGTAGTTTGGGCAGCGACGGCAGTTTAGCCAGTGAGCTCAGACCCACGTTGACCATACTGAGGAACTCAAGCTCCGTGAACTCGTCCGTCAGACCTTCAACCTCCCCGTCTGCAGAGCGACTGTTATCAACCACCAGCTCCGCTATCTGACAGGTGAGAGGGCAGGCAGACAGGTGAGAGGGCAGGCAGACAGGTGAGAGGGCAGGCAGACAGGTGAGAGGGCAGGCAGACAGGTGAGAGGGCAGGCAGACAGGTGAGAGGGCAGACAGACAGGTGAGAGGGCAGGCAGACAGGTGAGAGGGCAGGCAGACAGGTGAGAGGGCAGACAGACAGGTGAGAGGGCAGGCAGACAGGTGAGAGGGCAGGCAGACAGGTGAGAGGGCAGGCATTTAGTTTGGATGGTTAAGGTCAGGGTTAGGGAATGCATAGCTGTACAAACGTGTGTAGCTGTGTGTGTGTAGCTGTGTGTGTGTGTAGCTGTGTGTGTGT
>CM062218.1:512500-542500 GCA_031216445.1 Lateolabrax maculatus
TGTGTGTGTGTGTGTGTGCGTGTGTGTGTGTGTGTGTGTGTGTGGAGGCTCAGAAGACAACCCCGCCCCCGCCCCCCCCCACACACACACACCATCTGCCGGCTTCCCCCAATTCATAAAACATGACACCAGCAAGTGTCTGCTGGAGTTTCTAACTGAAGAGTGTGTGTGTGTGTGTGTGTGTGTGTTATTTAACTGAAGCTAGTCTGTTATATAACTTAATCACACACACACACACACACACACGGAGCTCTGACGACACAATCCGAATACCTGTGTTTACACGGTTGTGATGAATCCGGACTGTATGATTCGGATCAGCGGATCTAACCCGCGCGCTGTCCGACAGTAATCTGTCTCTAAAGCCTCGTCGAGTAACGCCATTTTGGTTCGTAACGACGCTGCAGTCCCCGGTCGGTCCCCGGTCGGTCCCCGGTCGGTCCCCGGTCCCGGGGTCCCGGTACAGAGCCGGGCCGCGGGGCACCGGAGCTCCTCGAGTCTTTTCACCGTCCCGGACCAGAAATGTTGGTCGATATTAACATTTACCGTCCGACCCGCCGTTAATCCGCTTACTGTAACGTTAAGCAGGTAACGCGTTACTACCGAGCAGCACGAGCTCCACTCAAAATGTCTGTGACCCCCCCCCCCGGTCAGAAACCTGCAGGAGACGGTAAATCCGGTTTCAACTCGACGCAGACGAGATGTTTCCGTCCAAGTTTAAGATGTCGGCTCGCGGGGAGCGCGGACGGGAACACGCAGTGTTTCAGCGGCGGTGAGCTCCGGAAACCCCGCGGCGCACCGCACACACACCCGCTCCCCGCAGCCCGCTCCCCGCAGCCCGTCTGGTCCGCGCGCTGCGGGGAGCGGCTGATTGAACCGTGGAGCTGCCGCCGTCAGCGCGGGGTTTCCGGAAGGGTTACCGGGACACAAGGAGCCGACCGTGCCGGTGGGGAGGACCGTAAACCGGGGTTAACTGACGCGTTTTAACGGTATAATCTGTGTCCGGAGGGGGGGGGCTGCCACGTCCCTCCGGGATCAGCCGACCTGCGGCCGGGACTCGGTCCAACTGCTGCCTGATCGATGGGAGCGTTAACGGACCGAACCCGCCGATCGTAGCCGGCCGTAGTGCTCTGTGGAGCGGATCCGTGCGGGGAGCAGCGCCGCTCGCTCGTCGCCTCCCGCGTGTTTCACGCAGATATTAACAGATATTAATATGAACGCGGCTCACCTCCGCCGGGCTCCGGTTCCGCAGCTCCAGGGTGATCCTCTTCTTCATGTCCATCCTCAGACGTGTCGTGTGTCGGTGAACAGCTGAGACGGTCCCGGGTCGGAGCGGCGGCTGCTCTCTCACGGCCTCTGCTCGCCTACTGATCCTCCATGACACCTCGCGCCCTGCCCCCTCCGCCGCGGACCCGCCCCCCAACGCTCGCGGTTGGCCGCGTGACTCCAGCCCGCCGCTGATTGGACGGCGGACACGTCAATCAGGACTGATCGGCCATAATCCGCGAGCTGGGCGGTAACATCCCGGCAGCCCGGCTCAGAGAGCATCATGGGAGCTGTAGTTGTTAAACATCATAGAGATAATCTCCATTATTTCTTCATTAAAAAGACAAAATGTCCAAACTTGATTGTGCAGAACAGCAGCAGACGGACAGAAAACCTCAGCGACGTGTTCAAAGTTCACAGAAAGGCCGCGGAAACATGGCGTCCATAACAAAACTGTGAAGCTACACGAACAAAAGACAGCGAGGGTGGGGGGGGGTGGATTAGCCATCTGTCAATCAAACCTGATCGATCAATGACAATAATTATTTTTGAAATAACGTGTTATTCACTGATGAGGTGGAAGAAGACTGTGTGATGCGACCGAAAGCTCAACAACAGCTTCTAAATGTGGACACATTTTTTTTTCCAAAGGTCAATATCAAGTATTTGTCTTTGACAAAAGAAAAACATAAATACACCAACATGTAAGAAACTTCACTCAAGGTCCACTTACTAGCTTTTGCCCCCAGTCTTCCTCAGTTGTCATCAGATGACCTGAGTATTGCTTATACAGTATGGAAGTTCCATTCACTAAGGAAGACCGAAAGATGTTGTCGAAAGGTCTGGAAATTACTGTATTAAACGCGTTATTGTTCATATTTTTTCACCTGAAGTCAAGTTTAGGAAAATGGGTTGAATCGAAATTAAACATTCATTTTTTGTTAAATTAAGTCTAAGAATATTTATAGATGTCGTTGAGATTAAAAGTTTTTCTTGACCTTGGAAACAGCAGTTGGCAAAACACTCAACACGAGGTCCATTTAGCAGCTGTTCTGGAGCTTTCGATCCTTCTCAGCAGATGGACGCTTATTTTGGCTTCCAAGGTCAAAGTCTGAAAAATGTCTTTGAACAAAACAACCAGATTGTATAATTTACTTTTATACATTTTCACCTTATCACATTTATTCTATTTTCTAAATGTCTTCACATCGTAATGTTGCTCAGTGTCGTAAGGTATGGAAGCCTAAAGGGGACTAATAATATTAAATAATAAATTAAAATGAAAATGTAATTCCACAATAGCATTTTAACTTTTCCACGTTGAGTAAAAATTTAAAATGATTTATAATTCACAATAAGGTTTATGAAAAAGAAAATAAAACCAACAATGTGTCGTGTGTGTGTATGACGGATATATCACATAGAGCATGTCCCCCAGTAAAATTAATAAATACAGAAATAATGTCAGGTGTGGTAAGTTTAAGACCTGAACGCCTCACGCTGAGTTCAGGTGTCAATGTGAGAGCATAAAAAAAACACAACAAAGAAGTTCTTATTCCAAAAAAAAAACAAGTGTTTATATTTCAGATTACCAATGCAGGCAGCCATCATCATCATCATCATCATCATGGCGAAGCATTCAGGTACAGTTAAAAAAATACAACTTTATATGTACATAGAAAAAGGTTGGCTTCGCTGAGCTTATAAAAATAACTTTCATACTCAACTCAAACCGATCAGAGGAGGGAGGGGCTGCTGAGAGGGGACAGGTGGGTCTATCAGCTGACAGGTACTGATCAATAACTGCTTCTCGCTGTGGGACTCAACAGGGCTGAACCAGGACAAGAAACAAACAAACCAGGACCACGGGAAGCTTTGTACAGACCGCTGCACACTTCAGACGTTTCATCTCTAACGATTAAGCAGAGTGAGACTCGACTTGGATTCATTTCTACGAAAACCAACCTGCTGCAGAGAACACGAGTCACAGCCTGTTGAGTTATATTATAATGCAAAAGAACGTGTTGAATTTGAAAAGCTTGATTATTGTCATGGAGTAACATCCTGTTTACACATCCGGGCTCAAAGGTTACGATCATGTTACATTTCCTCCCTACAAATATTCACTTGCATGCATGTCAAAATGATAAACTGCTCCGGCTTTATTAGCTAATTCTATACCTTGGAGAGTGGACCTGCGTCTAATTTTAACACTGCAGTTATTTTAGATTATACTACACTCGTACTGTGCACATTTTTTTACACAAGTGCTGAAACACTAGTTGGTGTCTGAGTCTGTGGGCAGACTCCAACCAGTGCAGCTGATATAGACTGTGTGCACTGTACATAACAGGGACATGGAAGGGACATGATACATACACAATGCACAGTGGGGGGCCAACAGGACCAAACTAAAGATGTCAGTCGGGTCGTTTTTTGGACTTAAAAGGTGAATTTCTGATATTGGAGCGTCCTTGAACTCACCGTCAGGGACAGTTTTTAGACTTGTCCTTGTTTCCAGCCACTTTACCACACCATAACTCTGACCAAGAAATACAGATGACGGCCAATTTTATACAAATAAATGAAAACTGACAGCTCAACAGGAATGTAAAATATACACAATGTGTAATTAAAGGGTTAAAAACATGCAGAATCACCTGTAAAGGACCATGAGACCATAAGGAGATCCTGAAAGTCTAAACCACCTCAGCAGAGACAAATATGTTCACATGAATTTATAAATAGTTCCACAGCTGATGATCATTAATTATCTAGTAAGAGTCGGTCAATCGAAACAATTTTGATATTTGATCAGCTGTTTGTCACATATTTTAATCAAAAATGTTGGTCCCAGGTTCTTAAATGTGAATATTGTATATACACATAATGATGAAATTTGAAGACTTTGAACATTTCTCTTTATAGTCTAAACCAAGAATCTATGAAATAATCAGCAGACTAACTGATGATGAAAACAACTGTGAGTTGCAGCCCTGTTGGACCCAACAAGCCTTCAACGCCCTGATGATGGAAAACAAAGCTGGCTTGAAATAATAAATCAACATAATTAAATGAAAGGTTTCCATGATGGATCTGGTTCAGTTCTTACAACTCTGGGATCTATGAAATTTAAAGCTAAAGAATTTTTTTCTATATTCAGCTTGTTGAGGGGGGAAATGAGTGGAGATCGTGAGCGATTCATCCCAAAATGATTCCCTTTGCTTCAGCAGCTCCACTGAGGCCATTTGGCTTCCTCACTCTGATTGGGATAAATATTCAGGAAGCTAAACTGGTTTGTTCTGTTTCTTAAACATGATGAAGTCAAAAAGTAACATTTCCAAAAACAAAACTAATTTTAAACAAAATTAAAAAAATAGGAAAGCAGTTCAGAGTGAGTTGTTTTAGTGTCCAAAAGATCCTGAAAATGACGCTTTTTCTTTGCTTTCACAGCTTCCAGTTGTGGCCTGGTGGTCTGTAATCTTTTGGGAAAGCAAAATGGTGCACACTACAGCAAGATTTGAGTAACTGGGTTTCAAAAAGGGTAATGTGGTCCCAATTCATAATGAGTTATGAAGTTATCAGCCAAACAGTGTTGTTGGTTCAGGAATTCACCCTATAAAAACAACCAACTGACAAAAAATGAACCTAACTGAAATAAAGGGATATTAATGGGTATACTGGGGACAACCATCTGCGATCAAAAATCAATGTTAAATCGACAAATTAAAACTTTAAATTCCTGCTGTTTGAGTATCCTCAAGCTTAGTGATCTTATCTTTGTAAGCACTCACTCTGAGTTGAATGGGGAATAAAATGTTGCATTAAAGCGGCTGCAGATAGAGGGGCCGTCTGCCCAAACTCCATGCCGTTATTTTTTTATTCTGGGATCCTCTCTGCTGTCGGTTCCTTCCTCTCCATCTCTTCAATCCATTCATCCCGCTTTATTCCCTTCTACAGCAGCCATTTTGCATCCTGCTAAAGTAGGCTTTGGATTTTGAATTCAAAATGGTGCATGACTAAACTCCTGTCTTGTTCGTTTAGTCTGTCTTCAGTCCGTCTTTCTCTTGCAACTGTTTTATCTTTTTAGTGAAGACGTTTTGTTTTTCCTCCCCAACATGTCATCAAATCTTTCAAAATGGTGCATGACTCCACCGTCATATTTAGGCCTCTATCCGTCCATCCATCTCATCCTGTGCGGTCTTTTTGGGGAACACATTTTCTTTCCCTCTGTGAAATCATTCAGGGATTCAAAATGGTGCCCGACTAAATCCACGTTTAGTCTTTTTTCAGTCGTCTTTCTCCTCTCTGTTGTCTTTTGAGGATTCAAAATGGTGCACATTCAAAATCATCCTGCCATGACATCCCCTCACACTCTGTTAAATGGGATGCAAATTAGCGCAAGTCAAACCAACTATCTCCTGTTATGATCTGTCTTTTTGTCGGTGTGTCACCCCCTCCTCACCCCTCTCTCTGTTAGGAGCTGACCTCTGTCGTCTCTCCCCCCGTCTCCACCAGTGTCACCTGACCCTCCTCCCCCTCCATGATGATGCCTCCCTCTTGCAGCACCACCATCTCTCCCTCCTCCTCCACCATGCCAGCTGCTGCCTCCTCCTCGTCCTCCTCCCCGCCCACCACCTCCTCTGGGCTGGCGGCGTTGGCGGCGGCGGTAGCGGCGGCGGTGTTGGCATTGGTGCTGTTGGCCTGACTTTGGGACATTGCCTCCAGTTTGATGCGGTACTCCTCGGCTTCCTGTTCCTTACGCATCAGCTGCTGCCGGTACTCCTGCGCCTTCCTGTTGGCCTCCAGCAGTTGCCTCTGCAACAACTCCTGAAGAAGAAGAAGAAGAAGAAGAAGAAGAAGAAGAAGAAGAAGAAGAAGGACGAGGTCAGGTCAAGAAGATACAGGCACTAAACTCACAAACTAAAAGTCTTTTTTGCACATAAACTGTTTGCGTTTCCACAACACAGTCTGAAAAGAGGTTCTGTCAGTGTACAGTGCTAATCTGTATGCTGAAAGTCATTTAGACCCCTGTATTATTATTATTATTATTATTATTGTTCTCGGTTTTATAGGCTTTTAAATAAATAGGTAAGTGCCATCTTGTCTCATTTAGCCTACAGACGGTCTGTTGTCATAACGAATCCTGTCAACTTCCTCCACTTTTTACAACTGGTCTTTTGCACAAACATTGATAGAGTTGGACGGCTAAACGGAAACACCGGAGAATCTGTTACTGCTGCTGCTGCTTCTACTGTCACTGAAACTGCTGCTACTGTACTGCAGCAGTAACGTTTTTGCACTGATGATGATTTTATACTTAGTTATTACATTAACTAATGATTGTAGATCTCTGCTTTGTTCTATTTTATGAAGTTGATACATTGCCGTTGTTTTTTCTGTGTCCTGTAAAGTGTCCTTGAGTGCTTTGAAATGCGCTTACAAATAAAGTGCATTATTATTATTATTATGATGATGATGATTATGTCCTCCACTCACCGTCTCTCCAGTTTCGTTGTGATTGTTGGTCAACTCCAGCTTCCTCTTCCTGGAGGGCGGAGGCTGCGGCTCCTCCGTCACCACCTCCTCCGTCACTGTGTTTGCCGGCACCGCCAACACTGGAAACACAAACACACACATTCATGATCCAAGTACCGACCACAGAAAGTGTTGACCTGGGTGGAGTTGTGTGTGTCGTACTCTGCTGTCCGTGCTGCATGGTGACAAAGAACGGCGGCGCCATCCCTCCCGTGGTCTGCAGGTTGCCGTGCTGGTCTGTTACTATGGTGATGACCCTCTGACCCCCCTCGTTGACAACAGTGGCGTGCTGGATGTTGGAGTCCAGGGCGCTGGCGGCCATCGCTTCTTCTGAGTCGCCTGAGACACAAAGACACAAACGTTACACATCCACAGGTGTAAGTGTGTGGGAGTGTGTGTGTGAGACAGACAGACAGACAGACAGAGAGACAGACAGACAGACAGACAGACAGACAGTACCTGCGTTGGCCTTGTTGAGCAGCTCGGCCAGGTTGACCACCCCCCCCTGTAGGGCAGGTATTCCCTGGATGATGAACTGCGGCTGGTTGGTGGTGGTGCTGGTCTCCACGTTCATACTCACCTGGTTCATGTTCACCTGGTTCATATTCACCTGGTTCTGCATGCCCTCCTAAACACACACACACACACACACACACAGATGTAAAGACAAACTCTCTTTACATTTTACAGATGCTGAAATGTTCCTTTAAGTCTCCAACATTAACTTTGATTCTTTAAAATCAGAGCTGCTCCTTAACATCAATGACTGATTTGAGCTTTGTGTTGTGAGTCAGAATCAAACCTTCTGCCATAAAGTTTTTTAATTATTTATTATTATTATTTATTTATTTATAACTGAACTACAAGCAGGAAGCACTTTTATTTCTGACTGTGGAAATATGATGTTTTCACCAGTAAAGGCACTAAAATGTGACACCTGACATGTTATACTTGTAGATGAGGTTTATTGATTAAGCATCAAATCAAAGTGTTGAATCAGAGTCAACTTGAAAAAATTAAGCCCTAGTTTAAACACACAAATATTGATCATATGTTAAAACTTCAAACAAGTAAAAAATTATTTTGTGATTTAATAAATTCTTGGAAAGATTTTATCGCCCCAGCCAAGTTATTTGTAAGTTTTACGTATTAAGAGATTTTTATACCAGATGTAATAAAATACAATAAAATGCATTGTAATGTATATGTAAATAATAAATCACATTCTAAGAGGATTAAAATTAAAAGAAAAACAACCTCTGTGATCAATTTATCAATTAATCAAACATCATTAATAAGAACTGTAAAATTGAACGAGACTTTAAATGACGATAAACCGTTAACCTGTCAGCTAACAGCAAACCCACAGGTCAGAGGTCAGAGGTCACAGACCCAGAGGTCACAGACTCAGGGGTCACAGACTCAGGGGTCAGAGGTGAGTAGGTCTCAAGGTCTGATTCTCTCTCACCTGCAGCAGCAGCATCAGCTCCGTGTTCTGGATGTCGACGGCGATGTCGAACGGCGTCTTGTCGAACTTACTGAGCGAGTGCACGTCGGCTCCGTGTTTGATGAGCGTCTCGGCGACGCTGTGGTGACCGTGCTGCGCTGCCCAGTGCAGAGCCGTCATCTTCAGCATGTCTTTGGCGTTGATGTCTGCGCCGCTCTGAAAGACAGACAGTGACACAGCTAGTTACAGGTTCTGTATGTGGACACGGATCACCAGGCTCACCTGGCCCTCAGGCTCACCTGGCCCTCAGGCTCACCTGGCCCTCAGGTTATTTCCAGCTAATGAGAGACTTTGAGTTTTATTACTGACCATCATGAGTCTGCGGGAGGCGATCTGAATTCACTTGGATTTTGGGCTCACAAAGATGTCAAAATCAGACAGAATCCAGACTAAATGAATCCAGAGCGGGTCTTACCCGGACCAGCAGCTCCACGATGACGCTGTGTCCTTCGGCGGCAGCCATGTGCAGCGGGGTCCTGTCCACCTTGGTGCGGGCGTCTCTGCTGACGCCGGCTCTCAGCAGGACGTCTGCAGTGGAGTAATGACCATGCTGAGCGGCCAGGTGGAGGGGGGACGTCCCCAACTACAGGACACACAGGTAACACAGACAGACATGACTTTATATTCACCCAGGATTCACTTGGTCAACACCGCAATCAACTACTTCTCAATCTTTTACGGCGAGTCGGAGGCCAGAGTCACAGTCGGAGGCTGAGGTCGGAGGTCACAGTCGGAGGCTGAGGTCGGAGGTCACAGTCGGAGGCTGAGGTCACAGTCGGAGGCTGAGGTCGGAGGTCACAGTCGGAGGCTGAGGTCGGAGGTCACAGTCAGGATGAGGTCGGAGGTCAGAGGTTACAGTCGGAGGCTGAGGTCGGCGTCTTACCCAGTCGGTGGTGAACGGAGCTCCGTTGGCCATCAGGTTTCTGACCTCATCGTCTTGACCTTTACGAGCCGCCTCCAGCAGACGCTTCCCCAGGTCCACCAACGACATCTGGACCACAGAGGAAGTCACAGATCAACATGCAGCGGAAGGAAAGCAAACACCGACAAACTGATGCAGAGAAACTAAAGGTCAGGGGTGGACACTGAACACTGGACGATTACAGCACAGGTTCATCAGTATTACAGAGTGCTGGGGTCAGAATATTAACACTGTTACTGCACTACAGTCTGTCAACATCAGGGTTACATCACAGAGCTGAAGTCAATCAACTGTTCAACAAGTTGATCACTAATAAAAAATATTTCAATATTAACATATAAACATCAGTAAATTATCGTTCTGTCGTTGGCTTTTCACTATTTTCTGACATTTTAAACAATAAATGTGTCTATCAAGAAAAGAATCCGGGATGAAAATAATCACAACAAGAAAATTAAACCATATTAACAGAAGTAAAAATGTGTCCATTATCGGACACGTTACCTGCCAAACCTCGGGCGGGAAAGTTATGTTTAAATGTGTGATCTTGTGGCGCGGTGAAATAAACCGGGCTGGAAAACTCGAAGAGTCTTAAAAGAGCCAAACTACACGGTGGTTAGTGTCCGATCATGGATCCAGACTCGCGGGGTGTTCATCGATAAGATCCACAAGATGAAACTACACAAAGAAAAGAAAAAAACCTTCCAAACAAAGAGACGGTGACTGGTTTTAAACACCAGCACTGGTGGGAGCGGCTGAACTGGGAACAATGGTTCTCTTTAACGGGGAGAGTGGCCGAAGCTAGCCCAGTTAGCCCGACACCGTGTCCGGTGATGGAACCCCCCGCGGCTGTGTCTGAGACTCGGTGCAGAAGGACGCAGCTCGTCGCTCCGCGGCCGAGGAGCCATTTTACGCGCCTTCACGGCCAGAACAGAGTCCGCCATGTGCCACGTACCGGGCTCCGCTCCCCGGGCTCCGCTCCCCCGCCGCGGCCCTGAACCAGCACCACCTGCTCCGACAAAACATTTACAGCACCGCAGACAGGAAACCGTTTGATATTAAGTTGTTGGTTTTCCGGGGGAAGTCACACAGAAATTTCCTATTTTACACGCGGAGAAAAAACTACTTCCACATCCGGTTAAACGGAGTTCTTCAGGCGCGCAGACAAACCGCGCAGGGAGCTCTGACCGGTGAAGAGATGCTAACACGGTGTTTACGGTTCGACCCTCTGCTGCACATGAAGAGGGAGAAGCGGCGGGTTCATCCCCGCGGAGACTCACCGCCTCCGGGTCTCCGGGCGCCGGACGGACGCTCCTCTCCGCCGACGGTAGCACGTTAGCCGGCTGAGCCGAACAGACCCCTCCGTGAGCGCGAGGATCTGCGCGCTGGTACCGCTCGGTGCCAACAGGTCAGTGAGGCGCGGACTGTACTGCCCGGTGACCGGGACCGGGACGGGGACGGGACCGGGACCGGGACCGGAGGCACCACTGCGGCTCCAGGGATCGTGCGGGCTGGTTTACCGCAGCAGGTTAGCGACAGGCCGCCGCGACGCGCCCGGATGTTGTGGATGTAGCCTTCAGAATAAAAGCGCACGGTGTAACTTTATCATAAACTAATGTAACTATTGACATGTTTAAATGTCCTGTTTCGTTCCAGAAAAGAAACAAACCCCAGAGATATTCAGTTTACCGTGGTGGGACACAGAGGCAACAAACAAATACTGACCTCGGAGAAGCTGGAACCAGTTTATTTTGCTAATTACTGCCCGATCTTATGATTGTTTGAGTTCTTAACGTGTGAATGTATATTATGAGTCTTAAAGGCTGATGAGATTGTTCTGTTCCACAAAACCAAACTTGTTTAACAAAGAATTTAACAGAAAGTTGATTGGTAGTAGCTCCTGAATGATTGTCCATCATTTTATTTCAATGACACCTAAATTATATAAAACGTTAGTTTCATAACGCCGTAAGAATTTAATGTTCCTTTTACAACTGCGCCATCGTTTGTGAGTCGGTCTTTTACGCTGACAGTCCTGACCGGAAGTGTCGTCTTCACTGTGTGACGCTTGACGCTGCTGTTTACCGCTAGCTCCGTTAGCCGTTAGCTGCGTGCATGCAGACTGTGAGCGAGTTAAATTCAGGCGAGTTTTACCTTCTTCTCTCGTAGATTCCCGCGACTTTACGTCTCCTGACGTAAATCAGGTTCTGACAGGTTTTTACCTGCCGAAGACGATTTTAAAAAGAGTTATTTTTGTGTTTTATCTGGTACAAATATGGCGGCCCCGCGACACCGGAGGTGGAAGCCGAGTGAGAGTTCAGCTGCGTGTGGGCGGGACCTGTGACGACACCGGGACGACCGCAGGTCAGCGCGGGCGGCGGGGCGGCGGCTGACGCGGCCGCGGCGGGGCGGCGGCTGACGCGGCCGCGGCGGGGCGGCGGCTGACGCGGCCGCGGCGGGGCGGCGGCTGGCGCGGCCGCGGCGGGGCGGCGGCTGACGCGGCCGCGGCGGGGCGGCGGCTGACGCGGCCGCGGCGGGGCGGCGGCTGACTGCAGGTCAGCGGAGAGAACAGGCGCGTTCCTGCCTGCAGCTCCGGTCTCGGATCAGGATCAGGATCAGGATCAGGATCAGGATCAGGATCGGGTTTATTGCCAAGTAGGTTTTCACATACAACGAATCTGCTATGGTGTTTTGGTGCGTAACAAGTACAGAATTACAGACAAGTGGTGCAAAGGTCAGCGTATGCATAAATATAAGTAGTATTAAAGTACTAGTGCTAAGTAGTAGTAAATATAATTTACAATACAGAATATGAAAAAATATTACTAAATATGTGCAATATAGATCTGTTCATTAAAATTACTTCTGTAAGTCTTCTAATCAGAGTTCTTTATAAATGTCAGCTGATTGTAAGGAGTCTAAAACTCAAAGTGTCATATATATATATATATATATATATATATATATATATATATATATATATATATATATATATATATATAAATATATATATATGCCTTTAACTTAGGTATGTTGGTGTGAAGACATTTGGTTTGTCAGATTTTATCCTCCTGGAAACATTCGATTTCAATGATGTCCAACATTTAACATTGAAAACATTCAATAAGAATCACAAGCAAGATCAATTTCTTTGACGATTTAGTTCTCAAACTGAACGAAAGGCTTCTGTATCAAAATGTAAAGGGTTTATATATATAATGCACATTTTAGTTTAAGTAGTTTTGTTAGTGATGACTCATTAAAGATTTGATTGAATCCCTTCCTCAGTTTTTCATCATTATTTAAACTGTCTTCTGTGCCGAACATGAAAATAAAGATGTTTCTTCTTGTATTTTGTTGTCACTAATTTTATTCCTTCGATGTTAATAGAGTTCAGAGCGTCTGTTCGCATTAAAAACATTAAATCCCAAGTGAAGATTCGTTCTTTAATATTGGAAACTTTATTCTCCGTGTACATGAAGTGACTTCCTGTCCTGCAGAGACATTTTACAGAAACAAGACGTTTCCTCTTCCTTTTCTCGTGTCTCCATCCGGACAAAATATCATTTAAAATGTTCAACAGGAGCTTCAACGTGAGGAAGGAAAACAAGTCATTCCGATCAAAAAGGACTTTTATTGTTGGCAGGTGTACAGGTGAACAAGTGTTCAGGTGATTCTGACCCGCTGCAGTTTTCTTCCAGTGGCTCCAGTTTGAGGCCGGCTCAGTAAAACACCAGAAATAAATAAATACAGATAAATACATAATGAAGCAGCTCAGGATAAAAACAAAAAGGCACAAATGGAAAACTTCAGTTTCAGGGTTGACGGCTCCTTGTCCATCAAATAAATAATCAATAAATAAATAAATCATTAATGTGACACAAATCAATGTGAATCTCAGAAACAATTCAACCAAATGATTTGATCAAAAATGGATCAGTTCAGTGTTTGTAATATTCAGTACAGAAGGGGTTAATCAATCAGTCTGATCAGAAGCTGGTTCCTCCAGTGGTAACAGCTGATCTGAGGCCTGTCTGCAGGCAGGCCTCAGATCAGCTGTTAGTCCTGATGTCATGAAACTACCGACCAATCAGATCAGTGATCACGGAGTTACATGTGACCCGCGAGTCTCAGAGGGTCAGGACCAAACTGCTGCATTCACTGTCCTCTGTACGTTTCACTCTTCTTCTTCTTCAACATCCAACGTCAACGTCTGTATATCTGACACATGTAATAAGATCTGGATCTGCACTGGTCCAGGTCCAGGTCCAGGTCCAGGATTAAACTGTGTGGAAGGGAGCTGCTAAGTTTCTTCATTATGAGAAGTTTGTTTCACAAGTAAAACTGATTCTACACGTTAACACATTTTTATTGTCTGTGACAAAATATTTGGATGTTCTGTTTGTTTAATTTTTAACTCATTAAGTTTTGGAGCAGGTTGATCATCAGTGGAGACAGGAAACCCACAGACAGACGGACAGACAGACTGTGGGAGTTCAGTCTGATCCAGGATCAGGATCAGGATCAGGATCAGCAGACCTCTGTCCCATCTCTATGGGGATGTTTTAGTGTGAAAACTGAGCTCTTATTTTGGCAACTTCCTGAAACATTCACATTCCCTTCAATGTTTGGACAGAAAACGGAGGAGAGGTGAGTCTGCTCTGGGGTCAGAGGTCGGTCGAGTCTGCTCTGGGGTCAGAGGTCGGTCGAGTCTGATCTGGGGTCAGAGGTCGGTCGAGTCTGATCTGGGGTCAGAGGTCGGTCGAGTCTGATCTGGGGTCAGAGGTCGGGTGAGGTTGATCTGGGGTCAGAGGTCGGGTGAGTCTGATCTGGGGTCAGAGGTCGGGTGAGGTTGATCTGGGGTCAGAGGTCGGTCGGGTGAGGTTGATCTGGGGTCAGAGGTCGGGTGAGTCTGATCTGGGGTCAGAGGTCGGGTGAGTCTGATCTCGGGTCAGAGGTCGGTCAGGTGAGTCTGATCTGGGGTCAGAGGTCGGGTGAGGTTGATCTGGGGTCAGAGGTCGGTCGGTCGGGGCTGATCTGGGGTCAGAGGTCGGGTGATGAGGTGTTTCAGAGCAGCAGGTTGAGGTCAGCCAGCAGAGCGTCCACGTTGGCGAGGGGAGCTCTCCAATAATTAAAGGAGGAAAACTCAGACAGTCCAACCTGCAGAGAGACAGACAGGCAGACAGACAGAGAAAGAGAGAGAGAGACAGACAGATAGAGAGACAGGCAGAGAGACACAGACAGACAGACAGACAGACAGACAGAGACAGAGAGACAGGCAGACAGGCAGACAGACAGACAGAGAAAGAGAGAGAGAGACAGACAGATAGAGAGACAGGCAGAGAGACACAGAGAGAGAGACAGACAGACAGACAGACAGACAGAGAGACAGAGAGAGACAGAGAGACAGGCAGACAGACAGACAGACAGACAGGTCTTTTACTGCAGTAAAAGTACTAAAACACTGAAAATGTTTCAGTAAAAGTCTGAGTATAATCAGGAAAATGTAGTTAAAGGGACAGTTCACCCTAGAATCAGAAATACGTATTTCTCCATCTAACTTGCTTTGGGGCGAGCTGGTGAGTTTTGGAGACGTCGGCCGTCTCTAATGTCATGTAGGTAGACGGCACGTGAACCGAACTACACCCGCCAGCCGGATGACCACGCAGAGGGAAGCGTGCGTCTACTCGTGGACGAGGGCGTCGTGACGGCGGGATGGGTGTAGTTCAGTTCACGGGCCGTCTACCTCCATGATGTGAGACGTCTCCAAAACTCACCAGCTCGCACCTGAACCCAGAGGGAGGAATGTGTATTTTGGGTGAACTGCCCCTTTAAGTATCAAAGCCCCCCCCATCCCCTCACCTCCTCCTCCTGACTCCTCACTGACGACGACTTGTCTTTTCCTTTGCTGCCATTGGCCGGCTGACCGCCAGTCAAACCCAGGTCCTCCAGCTCCGACAGGTCGAGGGCCGGGATTGGCTGCCTCCAGAACAGGAAGGAGTCGTATTGGCTGTTGGATTTCTCCATCATGATTCAGCCTGAGGAGACAGAGACGGCCTCCAACTTCATGTTCACATCTATAATTATTATTAAAGGGACAGTCTGTCAGGTTGAAAGCTGTGACCTAAAGTTTGAATTAATTCTAAAGAGGAAGAGTAATGTTAAATATAAATATTTATCTCAGTCAGATTCCCTGAAAGAAACAAAGAGACGAGAGCCCAATATATTCAATGCGGGGGGGGGGGGGGGGGGGGGGGGGATTCTTCCGTCAGTGACTCAGATTATTAATAAAGATTTATTCTGATGGTCCAGAACAGAAAGTGGGTCACTGCACACTGAAATAACTCCAGTCCCTTTTCTGTCCATTTAGCGTTCGGCTGGTTTTCCTGTGAGGCCTGATCGATCACCGGCTTCGCTTCTGACGACGACTCATCGCAGTGGCTGTTATTGATCAGATGATCAGATGATCAGTGCTGAATCAGAGGCGTTGGCCCGGGGCCCCGCAGGACTCTGTGATGCGGCCGATTCAAACCGTTTTTACGACATTTATCTCATGAATCCGCCTGAAATCTTCACAGTCGGACTTCGCCTGCGGCTGTTCGTCGGTTTTAAAGGTTTTAGTTCTGAGCAGGTTCCACCATCAGCGGACACCGCACTTATAATAATATATATATATAATAATAATATGAGAATAATAATAATTTACCTTCCTGTTTCTCGGTTTTCCTTCTTTGTTCTGTAGCTTCACGTCCACACGCCAAATCTCTGCTGCCGCAGGTTACACTGAGATCTGCGCATGCGTCAAGCTCACCTGAATATACACCAACACTTCCGTTTACACATTTCAAAATAAAAGCGAGAAGACAATTTAAACAACAGTTCAAATTTGAAAATACATTTAAAAAAGTAAGTAAAATAACAAACAATAACAAAATAAAATAATCGAGTTTCTGTTTTTAACATCATGAACAGAATGTTTAATTTCATATGTTATGTTTTATTTACACATCAGCTGTAGAAGTTATTTGAACAGACCTGTGAAGCGAGTTTTACTTTATAAACTGTTTATAACTGTTCTTTAAGGTGACGTCAGTTTCTTTTATACAGTCTATGGTTTATAGCCAGCAACAAGTCATGCCTTTATTTTGAAAGACATGCTGGTTTCCTGTATGTTTCTGCCTCACGCACACACTCTCTCTCTCTTTTATTGTCCTGGTCTGTCTCATCATAACTATAGAAAATCAATAAACACAGAAATGTAAATGAAAGAATTCTTTCCAAAGTGGTGAACAGAATGAGAGGATAAAGGAAGCTCTGCTGCTCTCTCTCTGCAGACCCATGCAGTGAAGAGAAACAACAACATACAGATATTGATGAGACATTTAGAGCTCAGAGAAATATCAGTGGAGGTGAACAGAAGTCCTCCTGAGCAGTGACAGCCTCCATGGCTGAACAGACAGGAAGCAGCGCCGCCTAAAGACACTCAAACATTTACCCAGCAACACATGACAAGAGCTCCAAGTCCCGCCCCTCAGGTTTGATTGACAGCTGATCTCTGAGCAGCCGAGACGCCACAACAATCAGCTCTCAGCAACAATGATGGAAACTCAACAACTTAAAGGAAGGAAACACAGAATTTAACCTGCCGTCCCTTAAAGGACTTCTGTCTATTTCAGTTCACACAACTCAGCTGTGAGTCCAGGAGACCAGTAAAGATAAAGTCCAGCATAGAGAGGCTGAGTGAATGTGGTCTGGACTCTGTGGAGGAGAGTCATGGTTTCAGAGACGCTGTAGAAGGACAGAATACCTGCACTGTGATCCAGGTACACTCCGACTCTGGAGGACCGAGGACCTGAGACGGGAGTTTTGATCCTGTTGTGATAAAACTGATAACTGTCTGTGTGACAATATAAAGACCAAGATTTGTCATTGTATCCAAATCCACATTCAGCCCCCCCCCCCGCTCTGCTGATATTCTTGTATGCGACTGCTACATCAACTGCCCCCCCGCTCCACTCCACCTCCCAGTAACAACGTCCAGTCAGACTCTCTCTGCTCAGGACCTGAGGATAGTGAGTGAATCTGTCTGGGTGATCAGAATAAGACTGATGTTTCCTCATTACTGTTACTCTCCTGTTCCCCTCAGATAATAACAGCTGTGTGTGTGCTGTGTTTGGATCCAGTGTGAGTCCACGTGAATATTGTAAGAACTCAGCTCTGGTCCTGGGCTCTGGTTGTGTCCCTGTCAGTGAGATGTTTGTCCATGTGTCCCTCAGGACGTCCTGTAGTTTCTCTCTGAGCTCTGACACAGCAGCTGTCACGTCCTCAAAGAGCCTCAGAGGACGGATCTTGATGCTGGATGAGTCTGCAGCCTCACTGAGTGCTGACAGTGAGGGGTAGTTGTGTAGAAACTGGGTGTGATCCTCTGTGTGTGACAGCTGCTTCAGCTCAGCGTCTTTCCTCTTCAGCTCAGTGATCTCCTGCTGCAGCTTCTCCTGAAGCTCTTTGACTCTCCTCACTTCAGTTTGCTGCTGGGATCTGACCTGCTGCTTCACATCGGAGCTTCTTTTCTCCATGAGACGGATCAGCTGGGTGAAGATCTTCTGGCTGTCCTCCACTGCTTTATCAGCAGAGCGATCGATGGCCTCCACCTCCTGCTGAAGCTCCTTCACATCTTTCTCTCTGTCCTGGATTCTCTGCTGGAGGTTTAGTCGACTCACCTCGAGCTCTCTCTGCCTCTCGGTCCTTTCTGCTGCAGCTGACACTGTGTCGTGGCCTTTATGTTCCTCCACAGGGCAGAGATAACAGATACACTGCTGATCAGTACGGCAGAACATCTTCATCACCTCGTCATGACGGGAGCAGATGTTCTCCTGGAGCTTCTTGGAGGGGTCCACCAGCTTGTGTTTCTTAAATGTAGCTGATTCATAATGAGGCTGGAGGTGTTTCTCACAGTAAGAGGCCAGACACACCAGACAGGACTTGAGGGCTTTCAGTTTCCTCCCAGTGCAGAAATCACAGGCCACATCTTCAGGTCCGGCATAGCAGAGATCAGCAGGAGCAGCTTGGAGTCCAGTCTTCTTCAGCTCCTCCAGTACAGCTGCTAACATGGTGTTTTTCAGCAGGACAGGCCTCGGTGTGAAGGTCTGCCTACACTGAGGGCAGCTGTGGATGTTCTTCTCGTCCTCTCCATCCCAGAAGCCTTTAATACAGTTCATGCAGTAGCTGTGTCCACAGGCAGTAGTCACCGGATCCTTCAGGAGATCCAGACAGATCGAACAGGAGAAGGTTTCCCGGTCCAGCTGAACTCCTTTCTGAGCCATTTCACCTCTCAGTGTCAACGACTGTGTGAGTTTCACTTCCTGAGAGCTGAAACTAGTCTGAGCTCTGATCTCAACAACATGTGTCTCTGCAGTGAACGGGGCCTGTCAGCTGCTGCACGTCACCACATGTTGGTTACACCCATCTTCAAACTGAAGATCTGAAGGGAGGGAACCAGGAAATACGTGGACAGACTGGTATCGCTGTGTTAGAGAGCAGGAGGAGGAGGGAGGGGTTATCAAGCTGTGACTCAGTCCAGGAAGAGGAGCAGCGCTGTGAACCTGAACGCTGCTTCCTCCTTTAACATGAAGCCTGTTGGAAAGCTGTAAAATCCTTCTGGCTCCTCACACTTTGCTGAAGGCTCCATGTTTCTCTGACTCTTCCTCTGATTCTGTCCAGTTTCATATTGCAGCAGTAATATGAATCCAGAAACATCAGATATGATAGTAAAACACTGACAGGCAGCAGACTGAGTCCAGACACACACCTGGAGATTATAAAGGATGTTTAAGTGTCTTTGTTTTCAGCTTCAGTCCGTCAACTTGTTTCTATGTGAACATTTCTGCTGAGCTCCAGATGACAGAAGAGTTGTTCACTTAAAACAAGATGTTTCTGAGGGATAATTTCCTGGAAGAGACTGAAGAAATGATTCTTTCTGTGGCTGTCAGCTGATCGACAGGAGGCCCAGAGTCACATGATGCAGGTTTATATGAAAACACTTCAAACTAATACGAAGAGCTGGAGGAAGTATTCAGGTCCTTTACTGCAGTAAAAGTACTAATACACACTGTAAACACTGTGTCACAGTAAAAGTCCTGCAGTGAAACTGTTCCTCAGTAAAAGTCTGTGAGTATAATCAGTAACATGTAGTTAAAGTATTTCCACAGTAAAATGTCCCCTGTGCCTGTTGTACTATTATATATTCTATCATTAGATTATTATTCCTCATCATTCATGGAAAAGCAGGATTTTACTGTTGGAGCTCATTTTGAACTGTTTTGTATCAGCTGATGATTATTTTCATTCTGGATCCATCTGCTGATTATTTTCTCCATTGATCCATTGATCCTTTGCTTTGTAACAATAGTGAAAATAGTGAGATGAGGCGTCACGATGAGCCAGAGCCCAAAGTGACACCTTCACAATGCTTGTTGTGTCCAACCAACAGTCCAAAGCTCAACATTATTAAAACACATTCACATGATTCAAATCATTCAAAGGAAAAGCAGCAAATCTTCACATCTGAGAAGCTGCAGCCAGGAAATGATTTTACAGAGAAAATTACTTCAACTAAAATACAAATACCTTAAATTTGTACTTGAGTGCAGCACTGGAGTAAATGTACTTGTAATGTGATAGATGTGATGAGTTGGTTGAGGCAGCAGGAGGAGCTGTTTGACTGAAAATAAACAGCAAATAAAGGAAGAAGGAAAAAATGAAGTCATTTAGAGAAAAAGTGAGGATGGATTTCCTGGTTGGAGCCACACCTCAGAGAGGGAGGAGGGAGGGGAGACCTTCAGTTGGAGCTGCTTCATGATCTCAGTCTGCAGTTTTCCGCCTGACGGTCGGTCGGTTTTCTGTCTGATCTTCTTTTCTCCTCTGGTGAGTCTGGTGCTTCTTCTTCAGTTTAATCTGCTTCCAACTGCTTTATGAAGTGTTGTAAATGGAGGTGTGAGCAGCAGAGAACAGACCTCTCACTCTGCTCTGTGTTCAGCTCTTCAGGTTCCTGTCAGATCACAGATGAACACAGACGGGATTCAGACTTTTAAATGACTTTATGTTTATGTGAGTGTTTGAGTGTGTAGATGAAAAGAAGATTAAGCTGTTTTAAGGATAAGCAATGTCCACATACTTTTGACCACATAGAGAATAAGCAGCAGTGATGGTGATATTACAACTAGATTGAATATAATTAATCAATTAATTAACCAACAGACATGTTTGACTTAATAAAAGAAAAAGTGTGTGTGTGTGTGTGTGTGTGTGTGTGTAAACATCAGAATATTCATTTAATAAAATATAATTGAGGCCTTTTGAAACATTTGAACTATTTTTTCCTGCAGTTCAGGGCTCCGGTGTTACACTGTTTTCTGTCACCCATCAGATCCTGTGACCTGATTTGGGATTTTAGGTCTGAAAAGACGTGGCAGTGTGTTTCCTCTCAGATTTATCTTCCTAACCGGGTCACAGAATAAACCCTAACACCGGGACTGCGAGCACACTCTGTTCTCTCTGGTCTTCAGTGTCTGTGCTAGTTTAGATTTTTGTGAAGGTAGTTTGAATTTCTTCTGGACTTCAACTAAAACTGTGTGTCAGATAATAAGTTTCATCTCCAGGGCCAGGGCCTGGTTAGCTTAGCTTAGCTTAGCTTAGCACAAAGACTAGAAGCAGGGGAAACCCGCCAACAGGCAGCAGGGGGCGACTCCAAAAAATCAAGATGGCGACGACCAAAATGCCAAACTGGAGGCTTCAAAACAGAAGTCCAGAAACCGTCGCAGTCGTGCTGCTAATTCAGTCGTTCAGATATTATTATTAGAACAAGTTATGCAAACAGTAGCTAGAAACAAGTTGTGTCCTCGAAGTTTAAAACTAGTTAAATCGTTAACAGACTTTGGTGACTAATGAGCTAATTTTCATTACTTTAAAGCTATTAGTTCAGGTTTAAGTTATTAAAGGAACAGTCTGACCTTTAGGTGACACAATTAAAATCTATTTCACCTCCGTGTGTCCCGTACAGAGACAGGTTTAGCCTAGCTTAGCACAAAGACTGGAAGCAGGGGAAAAGTAATTTGCTTTGGGGGAAATATTTGCCGACGCTGAGTTCAAGTGAACTGAAACTGGACGGATCTGGAGTCAAACTCATAAAGGAAATCCTTTTAGTTTCTCACCCGAAATATCTTGGAAACCCCTGCAGGTGCGTCAGAGCATTTATAGTTTCTGGTTAGGTTCTGGTTAGTTTCTGGTTAGTTTTTGGATTGTTTCTGGTTAGTTTCTGGTTAGTTTTTGGTTAGGTTCTGGTTAGTTTTTGGTTAGTTTTTGGATTGTTTCTGGTTAGTTTCTGGTTAGTTTTTGGTTAGTTTTTGGATTGTTTCTGGTTAGTTTCTGGTTAGTTTTTGGTTAGGTTCTGGTTAGTTTTTGGTTAGGTTCTGGTTAGTTCCTGGTTAGTTCCTGGTTAGTTCCTGGTTAGTTTCTAGTTAGGTTCTGGTTAGTTTTTGGATTGTTTCTGGTTAGGTTCTGGTTAGGTTCTGGTTAGTTTCTGGTTAGTTTCTGGTTAGTTTTTGGATTGTTTCTGGTTAGTTTCTGGTTAGTTTTTGGATTGTTTCTGGTTAGGTTCTGGTTAGTTTCTGGTTAGGTTCTGGTTAGTTTTTGGATTGTTTCTGGTTAGGTTCTGGTTAGTTTCTGGTTAGTTTTTGGATTGTTTCTGGTTAGTTCCTGGTTAGTTTTTGGATTGTTTCTGGTTAGTTTCTGGTTAGTTTTTGGTTAGTTTCTGGTTAGGTTCTGGTTAGTTTTTGGATTGTTTCTGGTTAGTTCCTGGTTAGTTTTTGGATTGTTTCTGGTTAGTTTCTGGTTAGTTTTTGGTTAGTTTCTGGTTAGGTTCTGGTTAGTTTTTGGATTGTTTCTGGTTAGTTCCTGGTTAGTTTTTGGATTGTTTCTGGTTTGTTCTCGATGTTTCCAGTTTGTCTCTTGGTGTTTGCTGGTGCAGCTCTGACTCGTCTTTTCTGAATCAGGTTTTGGTTCGGGGTCAGCAGCAGATATGCGTCATCAGTCTTCACCTCTCCGAAAGCCGAACGCTCCGCTGAGCTCATCCTTCAAACAAAAACTCGTCTGTCAGTTAAATCACTGCAGATGTTTTCGGGACTTTCTCACTGACTCAGGGGTTTTTGGCCTGAACTCCTTCCATGTGTCTGGATTGTACTGTTGCCTCGGTGACGTGAACCTGTCGAACCGTGTGAATCTTTTCTGTATTTCAGTGTCTTCAAAATTATCTTCAGAATCATCGTCAGTTTAAGTCCTCTGTCAGTGTTCAGTGTTCAGAGCAGCATGTGGCTGCTGGACTCTGACCTCAGTGTTTGTTAGTGTGGATTTAACCTTCAGCCTTTACACACACACACACAGAGGGAGGTATTATCAGCTGTTTTGCTGCCAAACACGATACAAACACAAATACGCTTTTAATACGAGATAATATAATTAAATAATCTGCTTATTTTATTAAACACTTTAATCAATCTGTCTGTTACTGGTTTGTTGAATGTAAATTAGTCAGATTTAAGCAGAACTGGTTAGTTTCTGCTTTGTTTGAGCTTTAGAGGTGAGCCAGGCTAGCAGTTTTCCCCTGAAAGAAAGAGAATAAAAGCGTTTAAGAACTGTTCCTTTAAACTGACGTTTGTCCTGTCAGTGTTGAGCTCATTCTGTTCAGGATAAAGTGAAGATTTCTTCTTCTTGGTTTTTCCTTGAATCAGTAAAAGTAAAAGCAGCTGATTGTCTCGTGAAGCGGTCCATCAGACTGTGATCCGGTCTCTGATGGAAAAGAAAAGTCGGTCCAGGTTCAGGTGTGTTTGTGTGACTGTTATTTTCCGTGTGAGACGTTAAAGGTCGTTGTGTTTAAACAGGAGAGATGTCAGTCGACCGCTGACAGTTTTTCCTTTAAATGTCTGAATGAAAAGAGTCATTGTGAAGCTGCTCTCTCTCTCTGCTGACCCACTGTAGATAATAGTATCTCTCTCTCTCTCTGGTTCTGCTAAGTTTTATAATCAAATAAAAATAGGTCAATTTGGCTAGTTTATCATAATTTGTTAGAAACGGAGACACAAATGTTGAAAGCGTCTCTCAGATGAACACGATGGCAGGAACCTGTTCTGTAAACGCTCTGGTCATTTTACATGTGAACTTTAGTTCTCCCTCTGTGGACCAGCTGACGAATGTCTGCTGAACCAACAGACACCAAACACGTCTGAAAGCAGCTTTAAACGTCCTTCGTGGCTCCTGTTTCTTCTTCTTCTTATCACAAACGGCGGTGTGCTGAACAGGAAGTGATAAACTGGAGCAGGAAGTGAGCGTCTGAGTTTAGGCAGGAGGAAGTGAACAGCTCAGCGTCTGCAGTCTGTTTGTTATCAGAAACTGAAGTTTGATGAAAGTCTGTCAGGTGTAAAGAGACGGGATCAGCCAATCACACACTCCGTCGGCCATGTTTGTTTAAATCTTTACATTTTACTCAAACTTTCTGCTAAACATTTGTGTGAAATCCCAGAATATCCTCATGTAAAATCATTTATAAATAAACTGGCTGCAACTAAAAGTGGAGCAGAGAGCAGTTTACTGTCCAGTGCGGAATGCGGAAAAAGACTAAATCAAAGCAGCTTAATTCTTTGTTGTCTGCAGCTCTGATTGATAATAATGATGATTTAAATATTCAAATCAATAGTAAATAATAAACTAAAACTATAACTACAGTCTGCTTATGCTTATTTATTATTGTTCATTATGATATTTTGTCTTTTCCAAACATCCCAAATCAAATTTGAGTTGTAAGAAACCTGTTTGTTCACCAGACGGGTTTAAATAGAGGTTTCTCTTCTTCCTCTGTCAGCTGATTAAACAAACATGTGAGTTTCTGCGTGTGACCTCCGGGCCACCGTCCGTCTGTCCGTCTAAGCGGTGCGTTCGCTGTCTCACAGAGAGCCTGTTGTTGTTGTTGCCCTCAGACTGTTTCCAGGTCTGATGAACTCTCAGCTGATCTCAGATCAGGAGTCTCACTCTGAGAAGAAAGTATAAAATGAAAATGATCAGTTAGAGCACAGCAACCTCCAAACTGCAGAGAGTGTTCGTCCACTCGTTCACTGTTTCCACGGGTCGGACCGTACCATCTGCAGACGGGTGTGTGTGTGTGTGTGTGTGTGGGGGGGGGGGGGGGGGGGGGGGGGGGGGGGGGGTTAGGCTGTGTATGTGTGTGTTCCTGCTGCAGTTGTTGGTTCAACCGTCGTCTCCACAGTTTTCCTGTTCTTCCTCCTCACGCTGACATCATGGGACAAATATTCACACACACACACACACACACACACACACACGTCTTCTGTCTCCTGGTCATGAGGTTTAAATAAATTCAGGAAGTTTAAACTGCTGCAGCGAACACTGAAGTCCTGTCAGCTCACAAACAGCACAACACGCGGTGTATTCTGATTGGTTGGTTCTTAGGTCCACAGGGCTGGACCAGGATCAGGACTGTGGTCTGATGTGTGTTGGTTAACTAACAGTGATTCCTGAGGAGATTTCCCCTGCATGTCGTGTGGAAGTAAAACCTAAAGAAGAAACACAGCATCTCCATCAGCTCAAACAGGAGGTCTGGCTCTGCCCCCCTTCAGGTGCAGGTCTGACTGTGGAGGCCTGCGGCTGTGACGGTTTACATTCCTGCCTCCTGATGTGAGCTGGATGTGGAGCGTGAAGCTACATGTCTCCGTGTCTCGGCCTCCACACATTCCTTTCTTATCATCTGCTGAAATGTGCTGGACGGACTCCAGAAGTTTTGTCCCGCAGGACCAGAACTCAGACTGGAAATAGAAACGGGACAGAAGTTGAACCGCTTTATGTAATCAGGAAACACGCCTCTTATCAGCGCTCGAGTCAGACCTTGACTTTCTCTGTCTGAAGAAGAATGTGGCAGCCGCAGGAGCGTCTGACTGACGGAGAGCTCACAGAGCTTTACTTTCCCTCAGACTGAAGCTAACAGACAGGGAGAAACACCTGAGGTCAAAGGTCAGCTGTACACCTGAGGTCAAAGGTCAAACACCAAACTGCTTCTACCAACATCCTGTCAGTTCGTCTCATCTGGAAACAACAAGAACAAAACGTCCAGAAACTCTTTAATTCAAACTTTACAAGCCTGACGTGTGTGTGTGTGTGTGTGTGTGTGTGTGTGTGTGAGTGTGAGTGTGTGTGTGAGTGTGAGTGTGTTTGGACCACACCCAGTGTTTAGTCTTGCTTCATGTGTTCTCTCACATCTCTGCTGTCTGTTCAGTTGGCTAATGTTAGCACGCTGAACAGACAGACAGTCAGACAGAGAGACAGACAGTCAGACAGAGAGACAGACAGACAGTCAGAGAGACAGTCAGACAGACAGTCAGACAGAGAGACAGACAGTCAGACAGAGAGACAGACAGACAGTCAGAGAGACAGACAGATATATAAATGTAAAACCCAAAAAGTTGAATGAAATAAAGTTTAAAAGTTTAAAACAAAGAGTCAGGTAGAAACTGTGACCTCGTGTCTCTAACTGGATTCTTTGTGTCTCTGCAGGTCGAAGCTGAAGCTGCAGCTCTGGACTCAGTTTGGATATTAAAAGACAGATTTTTTCATCTGTGGATTTTGGATTTTCTAAATTTAATTTGAAACGTTCCTGTCAGAACTTGGATATTCAGTTTTATTTGGCATTTCTTCTGTCTTAACTCCTGGAGTCCTGCAGCGGCCGGGTTCCAGTCTGAGGTGGGGTATTTGGGGGTTTTGGTCCTCTGCTGGAGCAGCTCTCGTCTGAATGCCCCAGGACTACCCGCAAGCTGCAGCTCCTCCCACGGCCTGCAGGGCGGCAGCAGAGAGCGGCGGCCGTCCGCTGGACAGGCGGGGCGTCGGCATGAGCGACTTCTGGCACAAGATGGGCTGCTGCGTGGTGGCTAAACCCCCGCCGGTGAGAAGCACACACTCCCACCTCGCTGACGTCGTAGTCCAGGTGTAGATCAGAGTTTCAGGAAGTGACTTATCGCTGTGTGGCTGCTGATTGGTTCGCTCACCCACGGGCCAGCAGGTGGAGCTGCAGTCACTTTGAACACTTAGAGTCAACCCCCCCCCCCCTCCTAATCAATATTTCTGATGTCCCTCCAAAATAAAGCTAGAGAAATCAGCTTAGAAACCAGAGAACAAAGAACCTTCCTGTTTTTAACTTTCTTCAGTATCACAGTGATCCTCTGGTTCCATTTTCCATCAACACCTAATTTTCTAACCGTTCGGAGCTTTTTGACCAAATAAATTGGTTCAGAACCTGAAAAGTAAAAAGCGTATCAGGTCTTCCTTTGACCTGAAGTGTGAACGTGACGACATGAGTGGGCGTGTCGGCCCGCGCTTGTTTTTTGGATGAAAACAAATATCTGGAATAACAGAACTAAAGATTACAGATAATCAGTGCGACCCGTCCACCATCTTGCTCCTACTGTTAATGCGCAAAGGTTCCAATAAAACAAGTGAGAACCCGGGTTCACACAAAGGTTCCAAGAATCCTGATCGGACCCGGTTCAGGAACCAGAGCTATGTGTGAAGACGAGGTACACTCTAGCCCCTCCTGCAGCCCCCAGCAGGAGGCGTCCTGTCAGACGCGTTCACTCAGCGTTTTTAAAATTTCACCAGAAATGAAACAGCTTTTATTCTCTCCTGTCAGTGCTTCGCAGCAGAGCGTCAGAACTGTGGAGCTTTTAGCTGCTGCGTCCATCAGCACAGTCGCATTTATAAAACACACCAGCTGCTGCTGGAAGTCAACACGCCCGCTCGCTCGCCCTGAATTGTCGGGACAATTACGTGCTGCATTCACACATGGGCTGACTGGACATTAGGCGGACTTTGTCCTCGGGAGCTGGCCGGTTAAAGTCCGCTCCAACACACACACAGCGTGTCCGGACAATGTCCGGGTAGCAGTGCCTGTGTGAAAGGGGCTCCAGTTTCCTGTTATGTGATAAAACACTGGATGAGCTTCACCTTTTCTTACATTTTGAACAGAACTTTCCTATATGGTTTTTGACCATGGTTCTAATGTAGTTGAGTTTGTGTTTTACGATATCTGTCTGAACTGTGAGGGAAAACTCACCTCATCAGGTTTAATGAATCTCTCAACTGCTGGAAGTTACTCAAGAGGAAACAGGTGGCAGAACTTCCTCTTCCTGTTTCGCTGTCCTCTGACCTCCTGCAGGCCGACGCCCTCTGTCCACATAATGTCACCAACATCAGTTTGTTTGTTCTGAAAAGACATTTCCTTAAATAATATTCACCTTCGTTGTATTTGGTATTTGGTGAGGAAGTATTTAGTTTTGTGATTTGGGTGAACCGACCCTTTAATGAGCATCTGGCGAGTTAATAAATCAGGACATCCCTGCATGTGTGTTTGTTCCCAAAGCAGCAATTTATCAGTTCAAAACTGTGTGAATGTTCCTTTAATGCTGAGTCGTGAGCTGTTGTGAAACAGATGTGAACACAGATGTTTCACCACAGCTGTGATGGATTTGTTGCTTCATCACAGCAAAAACACAAAATACAGTTTTAGTCTGAAAGTTAAAACGTGGAGCTGAGCAGAGCGTCTGACCGCAGGGATCCTGGTTTCACATCATCCCAGTGACCAACCGGAGGCGCTAATCTGACAGCAAATGCTGCAATTTGCCAACAAAAGGCCGTGAAGAAGAAGACGGTCTGTTAGTTAACGTGGACAGAAACAAAACATTCAAAACATCATCTTTGCAAATATTTTAGGAGGAAAAACATTCAACATGTTGGAGTTTGAACAAAGAAAATACCACAGAGAACTTTTCAATTAACTCAACTTTACTTACAAAGCACAAGTTAACACACAGAGTGAATCAGAACGGAGCCCCCCCACCTTTGTCTACTTCCTGTCCAGTCAGCTGTTTGATTCGGGTCTGCTGCTGTTCAAATGTTCAGATCGATTAACAAGAATAAATAATGACCGATACACTTGATTGGAAATAAAATCAATCAAGCCATCAATAAAAACGAGAAGGCGTAAAGGTGTGAAGCTCCTGTGAAGGTGGAGAGGTCTGATAGGGAGGACCGGGTGGAGCCTTTTACTCGCATGGTCGATGATCCGCTGACTTGTTTTTAACAGAGACGGTTGATGTTGACAGGTGATGGACTCAAACTTAAAGTAAAGTGTTCCCGCTGCAGTAAAGTGTTCCCGCTGCAGTAAAGAGTTCCTGCTGCAGTAAAGAGTTCCTGCTGCAGTAAAGAGTTCCTGTCAGTGTTTTATTATCTCTGATGTTTCTGGATTAATATTCCTGCTGCATTCATGTGTCTGTTGCATTTTACTGCTGTAGATGTTTAAGGTTGAGCTCATTTTAACTCCTTTATATCCTGTTGGCTAGTTTAATCTGCAGCAATGCATCATGGTCTATAAGATCATCACGTGTTTGTAGCTGTAGTTTTCAGCTTTGTGACGATGCTTTTTCCAGCTGATCATTATTGATCCAGAAACTGATTCATATCATACGTTTCAAAAATAACCTCTGATTTATTTTTGCCCAGCTGAACTCGAAAGTTTGCAGCTGGTTGTTTCTGACTGAACATGTAGAGACGACGTCAGTAACGTACAAAATGTCCTAAACCCCCCCCACACACACAAACACACTCACACACACTCACACACACTCACACAGTATTCTGCAGCAGAGCGTTCAGACTGATGGGAGGAAGTTCTGCTGTGTCCCCCTCCTTCCTCTGTCTGTATTTATAGTTTTCTGTTTGTTCTATTGTGATGCTGCAACAATACACTTTTAATACACACACACACACACACACACACACACACACACACACACACACACACACACACATACTTGTGAGGACATTCATTGACATAATGCATTCCCTAGCCCCTTACCCTAACTTTAACCATCAAAACTAAATGCCTGACCCCCCCACCCCCCCTTACCCTGACCTGAACCTAAACTTAATTCTAACCTGAACCTTAAAACCAAGTCTGAACCCTCAAACAGCCGTTGAAGGAGTCTCAGAAAGTGAGGACCGGCCAACATGTCCTCACTTTACAAAAATGTCCTCACTCCAATGGTCTAAAACTCAAACTGGTTCTCACAAAGATAGTTGTACAAGGGCACACACACACACACACACACACACAGACACACACAAACACACACTAACACACCCACACACACGCACACACTAACACACCCACACACACACTGATGCCAGCAGTGACTTCACTCTCAGGGAAGTTAAACTGAGCTTCTTTGTGAAACTCGCCTGTAAAACTCAGCAGGTTCAGACTTCAACAACAGACACACAGAAACCAGGAAGGTGACGTCACCTCGTCTTTAACTAGGAACTGTAGTTCGGTACATGTGAGGTACTTTACACTCCTCCTCCACCACATCTCCTCCTCTCAGCTCTGACTCTCCTCCACCTCTCAGCTCTGACTCTCCTCCACCTCTCAGCTCTGACTCTCCTCCTCCTCTCCTCCACCTCTCAGCTCTGACTCTCCTCCTCCTCTCAGCTCTGACTCTCCTCTCAGCTCTGACTCTCCTCCACCTCTCAGCTCTGACTCTCCTCTCAGCTCTGACTCTCCTCCACCTCTCAGCTCTGACTCTCCTCCACCTCTCAGCTCTGACTCTCCTCCACCTCTCCTCCACCTCTCAGCTCTGACTCTCCTCCTCCTCTCAGC
>CM062218.1:547500-550000 GCA_031216445.1 Lateolabrax maculatus
CATTTCCACGTTTACAAAGATTGTATATGTCAGAGTTGTCTAAACGGGTCTTAACCCGACATATTTTGGGGCCCAACATTTCATGTTTAAAACATTTCATGCTGCATCTGGTGGGAGGATCAAGTGTTTCACAGCTTTTTATTATGAGTTTTGAACATTTCTTAGCAGACATTTTGTATTATATTATATTTTGAATTTCTGTGTTTTGTGGGTGATTTGCTGTGGGATTTTTCCTGATGTCACTGTTTTTTCTATTTTTGTGTCCCTTCTGATCAAACATCCCAACTGACTGAAGCAGGGAAGCGAAGTAGTGAAGTCGACAGTGTGAGGCCGGTGTATGCTGGTTGTTGAGTTTCTCAACCTTTGGGTCGGGGCTTCAGTTTGGGTCACTTGATATGCGGACTGGAGGTTGTGGGAAAGAAAACGCTTAATCCTAAAGAGTTTCTTTAAATATCAGCTTCCAATTGGACAAAAAAAATGGTTGTTAACTTTTATTAAATTCATAACGGTTCAAATTCCCAAAAAGTTTAATTCCAGCACTTTATAAAAACATCGGGCCAGGGTCCAAATCAAAATCACCAACTAAACTCTGTGCAATTTTCTGTGCATTTAAACAAACACATTCACTTTATTTATGGATACAGTCCAAATATCTATACTGTGAGGCATGAAACTCTGGAAATCCCCTTAAATTCATTTAAGGCGGATCAATTCTACAACATAGAACATGTGAACTGTTAGAATAGAAACTGCTGTTGATATCATTAAAATCCTCAAATTACCAGAAAAATTAGGGTGGACATGACGGCCACTTAAAAATAATCAAAGTTTGGTGATTTATGTCTTTGGCTGGAGAAAACTACCACTTCAAATCCAAGGAAGAATTTCAGTATTGCTTGATGTCGACTGTAAATGTCCCAGCTGAATTAAAAATTAAATATTAACCGACAAAAACTTAAAATAAGTGACGCCATCTGCAGCACTGAACTGAGGTACCAACGGCAGTAACTCAACACTCAGCTGTTGTCGACAGTACGGCTGAGGGGTTGCCATGGAGACCGCTGAGTCACGGTGTTCCCGCTCCCCGTGGTGACCAGCCGCTTCCTCCCTGCGGCCAAAACGTCTATTTAAGGAAAATCTGAGCTGCTGCTTCTCGTCTCAGTTTCCTCAGGACAGCGTGGTGTGTTCACTGGACTCCTCAGAGCGTGGGAGTTTTAAAACTTCCTCCCTCACCTCTTCTTTCTGATCCTCTCAGTTACTCCTCCACAGAGTTAGCTGCACTGAGTAAGTTTGACTTTTTTAAACCACAACAGCCAGTTGAAATGCTGATTTCACATCATACGACTCTCAGTCTGACGGCTTCGATCAGCTGATAGCGTTAAAATCAACAATAGGTGGTAAACAGCTTCCAACATGGAGCAGAAAACAGAAATCACACGAGACCGGGCGAGTTTGTTTGGCTGCACTGTAAACAGACCCCCAGCTGTTCTTCCTCTCCTGCGACGGGCAGGTGTGTTCGCTGCCCCCCAGTGGTCGACAAGTGAATCATTTCCAACACAACTCTGAGGCCTTCAATCGCACTTTATTTTAAACTTCTTTCAGACTGAACTTTATGGGTGACTGACAATCAGATTAAAGAAGAATACATTTACAGGACTAAAGTTTGCTGCTAGATGTCACATTTAAAATATTTTGTTGTTTTCGGTTTCAGTTTACCACGTAGCTGCGTGAGGGTCGGTGAGAGTCTGAGTGCCGTTAATTGCGAACTGCACATATGGAAAATGTCCACGTGTGCTGACGTTCAGCGTCATTTGTGATTTGACTTTACAGCTCGGTAACATTCACTGAGTGTGTTTTTGTTCACATTAGTGTCCTGGTTTGAATTTTGACTGTTATGTGGAACATGAGAAACTTGTTCTTTTAATATCCTTGTACACATGAACAGTATCCAGGCTTCTGGAACCAGGTGTGACCAGCACTCATGTGAACACCTTCACACTGACTTCACGCAGCTTCTTCACCCGAACTCGATGTCAACAGTCTCTCTGGGTTCAGTCTTGTTGTTGTCGACCTCTTGGCTCAGTCTCGTCTTCTGATTCTTGGAAACTCTGACCTATTCTCAGGACGCCAGAGTCTGGCTCCTTTGTGTGAACCATAGTTCCTCTCTTCCTCTTCCTCTTCCTCCCCCACACATGGGATTCCCCTGCCAGCTACAGTCCACCAACACTGGAGAGAACTTTCCCATACTTAAAGAAGTTCTGGTGACAAAGACCTGAACTCGAAATATTTCCTCTTCTCTGTGCTGATCTGACAGTCAAGCTTTCATATCAATTTATTTTTATGCTTTTATTGTCGTTTCTCAAAGATGTTGATTTATTGAGCTGTGTTTGTATTATTGTACAATCTCTTTCTGAACATATGTTGCATACTTAATGTTGTATGAATGCATCTATTAAGAGTATTGATCAAACATTTCTGTGACTTTTTTAACCTTGAGCCT
>CM062218.1:555000-667500 GCA_031216445.1 Lateolabrax maculatus
GGAAAAATCTAAATAAATTCTTATTAAACTATCTATCTACACAGAAAATGAGGATTTTGTACAACACGTGGTGTTTGTGGACAAAACTGAGAGCCAATCAGCTCTTTGATCAGGCGACAGCCAGGTGTTTCCCATCATGCCCTGGGTCTTGCAGTCAGTGGCTCTAAAAACTGCAGCCGCCTCGATCTCGAGGCATGCATTGCGCGGCGATCGCCGGTGATCGATTCTGCGCAGGCCTGGCTCATCTGGAACGAGCCTATTATCACACTGTAAGGGTTCACCCAGTCTGTCCTCCAGGGGCCAAACTGGAAGTGGTCTAGATGTGGTCAGGTGTGTTTCCTTCCTGGCGTCCTCAGCTACTCCTGAGCTCACTGACTGATGAAGACCAGCAGGAGGCGCTACAGCCATTAAATAATACACACCACTATAATTACTGCACTGGGGGGATATTCACTGATATTAATGAGGGATTTGAGGCCCTTTTTAGGTGCTAAACAGACGAGTTGGTCATTTTATTAGGTGCATCTGTACAATCTAATGTAGTCCAACACAACAGCTCAGCTGTCTCCACGAAGTTCATCAAGTTCAGTTCTGTTCGTCATTGAGGTCGCAGTTAAAGGTGACTCAGCGAGAGCTGTTTCTACATGTGTGTAAAGCAAAAAACTGAGAAGTTCAGGAGAGAACAAAATCTGTATGAAGATTTGTGTTTTAACAGTGAAGATCTGACGCCCCCGACTGGACAAAGACTGAAATAACTTCTGAAAGGAACAAAGACCTGAACCAAAGATCAGCTTTCTGTACTTGAACATTCAAGTTCGGCTTTGTCTGTAAAACAACAAAGCAACAATAACATTTTATAACTTGATGATTAACACCTACAACAGTTTTCAATCTGAGGAAACTGATTTAAAGAGATCGTTTCCTTTAACGAACTGCAGGCCAGGAAAAACATGGAAATGTAGCGAGGCTGAAATCAAAACTTTGATGTTTAATATGAACATAACTTCACATGAAAGAGTGTGGCTGTGTTTTACCTCCTGTCGATGGTGGTGTAACACTCTCTGAGCCAGCTGATTCCTGGCAGTTTGTCTTTCTGACCTCCAGCACAAAGATACACGATCACATAGTTTTCTGCAACCATCAGATCCAGAGTTCCTACCACGTACCTGCAGATAAGCACATGGACATCAGGATGAACTAACTTTAATGATCCTCTGACTCCTTTAAAGCGAGAGCCTGTGAAATGGTACTTAAAAATAGACTCGATGGCAACATACTTGAAGTTATGTTACGTTCATTTCGGACGATTTTATGAATTTAACGACAGTTAGACGCCATCAAATACTGGAAGTGCAGCCTTCCTGAACTAACAGCTAAAACTGTTTCGCTTCTCACACTGTTTTTGGTTTAGACGTGTTAAAAAACACTTCATTCAGTTGAATGTTGAGGTCAAAGTTCACAGATTATAAACTGGATGTGTGTGTGTGTGTGTTTTACCTAAAGAGATTATCCATCACATACTGGTAGTTTTCCAGACTATTCTGCGGCAGATAGCAGGAAGAAAACACGATGATGTCATTCGTGCCGTCTCCATAGTAACCTGAGAGGTGACAGAAAGGTACGGCAGGTGTTTAAGATGATCAGGATTCCATCAGGTGATCTCCAGGGTGCCACCAGGTAAACCGTCAGACAGGTGAGTCGTACCTCCGTGTGACAGCACCCTAAGAAACGGCTCCAGGACGCTCATGTTGACCCGGCTCTCCTGTGGTGGATCGCCTGTGGAGAAACAGCGCCACCTGGTGCCCTGACTGTCCACCATGTCCTCCCGCTCCAGAGCTCCCAGTTCACTGTGGTCGATCCCCAGTCCAGAACCAGTCTGAGAATCAGACCTGGACCTGGGACTGAAGCCGACTACTCTGCGACGGCAGGACGCTACGCCGAGACGCCGCAGGTCATCTGGAAAACAATCCTGTGATGTCATCAAAGGTATTTAAGATATTTTACATGCAGCACACTGTACAAATACATACATAGAGTGGTCATAAACAATGATTCCACTGGCATCTTCAGCCGATGACCTCTGACCTCTCACCTTCCAGGTCCAGGTCGTAGGTTGGGAAGGCCAGTGATTCGCTGTCGGAGGGCGTTTCAATGGCGTCCAGGTCGAAGTCTAGTCCTGTGTCATCGTCTTCAGGTGAGGGGGACAAGAACGCCGAGGGGAAGTCGTCTGAAACCGCGGACTCACTGCGACCTGAAGAATATTAACGTCTGTTATTTACTGACACAAACATTACACACTAAAAACTAGCTGGTGTTACTAAAACATTTATTTATATTTAGTTCATTTTCACTGTGCTGAAATATTAAAACAATAACGTGGAGTTTTATTTTATTACCTAAAGACAGACTGAGAGCTGGAGCCACCAGGACTTTCTTCTTCGTTGGTCGTGACCCTGACAAGGCCAGGCTGCTGGGAGGAGCTACAGACAGGAAGTGAGGTCACAGAGTGTCAGTTTAAAATGCCTCGAATATGTCCAGTAAAGATATAAAATATGTTTTTGGCAGAATGTTTGTTGTAATAAAATGTTTTATTAATATTAATTTATTTTGTTGTATGTTATATTTTCAACCGTTTAAATTTTAAATAAAGGGTTATTGATGTACAATGACAAAACCTCCTGGAGTTTCCAAAAGCATTGTGGAGTCTCTGGTCTGTACCTGGTCTGTCTCTGGTGGGCGTAGATGACTTCTGCTCGGAGACAAACTCGTCCTCAACAGGTCCTGAAGACAGGAAGACAGAAGAAGAAGAAGAAGAAGAAGAGGGTTATGCTATCTGATGTTATTTTCTGCTCCATTCATTAGCTCTGGTCAGTTCTGTTGAGCAGCTCTTCTAAACTTCAAACTGAAAATCCTCCACCAACACGTCAACACCAGCTGATAAAAAAGTCTCACCCTCCTCGTCTCCAGCAGATGTCTCTTCTTTTTCTGTCTCATCTAACGGACAGAAAGAAACGAGAGTGAACAGAGAGGACAGACACTCACCTCAGACTGAGACACATTTCTTTTCTTCATACCTGCTGAGTCAGCACCTGTTGCTGCCATGGCAATGCGGTTCCCTTTGACCAGTTCACCTGTTTCCTCCTCATCTGTGGAGGAACATCACAAATGACTTGTAAATTATTTAATGCTTTTTTAGCCAGGTTTCATGGCAAAAGTACAACATGACCTCAAAACAAACAAACTTTAATAAACGGTCTGTATCAGTAAATAATATGTAATAAAACTTAATTTTAAGTACCTGTTTGATCATCAGATGGAGCATCAGGAGTCATGGTGGTAGTTAAAGTACTACAAGCAACTGCAGCAGTAGTAGTATTAGCAGTACTGGTAGTATCAGTAGTGGTGTCATCTGCCAGAGGTAAGCTGCAAACAGAAACTCTGTGAGACATTCACAGACCTTCAATCTGCTTCACCAACAAAATCACCATCACCAAGGATGGATAACCCCCAGACCCTCCAGACATCAGAACCCCCAGTCCTCCAGGGGCCCCAGACCCCAAGTTTGTTGTGTGTCAACTGGTTGTTTGTAATTTGAGTACACGACTAACGTGTGCTCTTTGGGTCACTGTCATGAGGGTTTGGGGGCCCAACTGCACACGATTGCCCAGGGACCCACCCTAACCGTGAGCATCACACATTTAATATTCAGATAACAACAACCTTGATAATAACGAATCACTGTGAACTTCAGGAACAGAAAACTGCGTCAGTCACTTTGCAGACGACTTAACACTCTTTCTCTCTGAAACAGATCCCGTTACCCGCCGAAGGTGACGTCAGCGCATGAAAGTTTGAAGTTTATAGAGAGTCCAGGTAGTTTGTCACCCGGAAACTGGTTTTCGGGTGACAAACTACTAGAAGACTAGAAGAACCTGTAAGTGGATGAACTCAGACCTCAGTGTGTCTTCCTCTTGTTCTTCTTCTCTGGACTCCATGTTGTTCCTGATGACAAATTACCCGATTAGAGTTTGAATATTTCCATTTATTCTACTGTATTTTTCAAATTTTACGTATAAAAATATGCTTGTATTACAAATGACGGTGTATTGTCATAAATAACACAACCCAAAATGATTAGATAAAAGAAAATAATCCTTTTTATGATCCCAGAGGAGAAATTGCAGCAACAGAGGGACAGAAGTAAGTTCAAATGAATAGAGAAGTAAAAAAGAAATAATAAGAGGTACATAAAACAAGAATAATAACAATAGAAGTTAAAAGGTATGAGGTCAGTGATGTGATTAATAGCAGCGAGTCAATATATGTAAACAGTGTGATTGAGTAATTACACTTAATGGTTGTCTGTATTATAATAGAAATATAATATAGTTTATAATGTATTATATTATAAACTATATTATATTAATAGTATATATATACACACACACACACACACACACATATATACATATATAAACACACCTTGACAGGCATCAGTAATCTAAGAATGGCCATTGTTCATGGGCATGAAAGCGGATTATACATCTGTGATTTTACTTAAGTAGTAAAATTTTGAATGCAGGACTTTTACTTGTTTACTTGTAGGAGTATTTCTACACCATAGTACTGTATTTAAGTTTTTATTGATTTTATACTGTGCACAATGGCAGAATCTGATGATGCACAGGGTAAATGTGATGACCAAAGGCTGCGTTGTGAGCACATGGCCTCTGGAAATCAGTAAAAAATAAAATAATAATTGGCACACTTGGGGTACTTTGGGTGTCCAAGTGGATAAAAATGTACATCTCTCCTTTGGTTTATCAAAATTTACCATAGTAAAAATGTTATTGACATTCTCTGAGGTCTTACCCCTGCATAGAGACCAAGATCATGCCTATAGACCTGATAGTTGTGGAGCTATTCTTGATTTATTTCGGGTATGTCTGTCTAGGCGAGCCGCACCTCCCAGCACCCGAGGGCTTAACAGGTTTACAGTCACGTTGATGAGTGCAGGTCTGGTTGATCAAGTCAGTTATTCAGAATAATACTGCTGCACACAGGTGTGCCACAAACACCTCCCCACTAACTGGTCCAGACCACAGAGATCAAGCTGCTCTCGATGGGCGGACAGAGCTCCAGACTCCAGCAGGACGAGGGGAAATGAAAGTATTACTTTAATGTTGTGATACTTGGATTAGGTTACTGACTAACTTTTTAAACAGGTAATTAGTAATTGTATCGGAACACATTTTTCTCCTACAGGTCGCCTGTCACTGCTGAACCGAATAGTGAAGGTTAATATCCGTCATAAACACTAAATCTCCTCAGAAATCACTAAAATGACTCTGAAAGGTCCTGCAAAGTAGAGCAGCAGCCGAAGTCAGAAATCTGACCTCTGGAAACACTTCTGCTGCCACTGTCTGCCTTTGCAGAGTGTTTTCTAAATGCTGCACACGTTGTTAAATTAATGTTTTCTTAAGTTGCAGCGTGTTGAGCTCTCAGGGCCGCCGTAAATCACAGCACGTTGAATCTTAATGATGTTTAATGCTTAACTTATTCATTTATAACTTAAACCTCCCCAAAGTGTTCTGTAAAATCCAGTCTGCTGTGTTTCTGTTTACTTTGTTAGGAAACCTTTTTATCTGGTGATCACCTGTTCGTATCAAACAGTCACATCACGAGCAGGACAAACCAAAAGTAAACTACAGGGCTGCCCACATACTTCTGGCTGCATGGTGAATGAACTTGACTTTGTCGGGCTCGTATCTGACTTCTGAATAAACTTCATTTATACGAGTCTTATCTCAAAGGAAAGTTCAGAGTGAAGGAAACAGAAAGAGGGCAAAAGGATGAAGACAAACTACAAACTGTTAAAGAAAATAAAGATTTACAGCAGAAACATACTCACAGCAGGTCTGATCTCTCAGGGAGGCGACGGGAAACTCGCTCAGGCTCAGCAGCAGCAGCCAGGTGAGGCGGGTTCACAGAGAAACACCTGGAGACTCACCTGACAACCTCACAGTGACTTTTATGAGTTTATGAGCGGACTCTAACACCTCACCTGTGTACTCTCAGCCAACGGGACGGCAGAGGTGTGGCACGTTGCTGCGGCGAGGGCCCGGCCCTGTTACCACGACAACTATGACTGTACAAGCAGAGGCACAGGGGTGGAAACTGCAGCAGCATGTCTCTACCTGCTGAGTGTACAGGTGAGGACAGACTGCACACAGCTGACTGCACAAGTGATGAGCTCTTATTTTCCTGCTGAGTATGTGTAATCAGACGAGACAGACAGACAGACAGGCAGAGGGACAGACAGAGAGAGAGAGAGACAGACAGACAGAGAGAGAGGCAGACAGACAGACAGACAGAGAGAGAGGCAGACAGACAGACAGACAGAGAGACAGACAGACAGACAGAGAGAGAGACAGACAGACAGACAGACAGACAGAGAGAGAGACAGACAGACAGACAGACAGACAGAGAGAGAGACAGACAGACAGACAGAGAGACAGACAGACAGACAGACAGAGAGACAGACAGACAGACAGACAGAGAGAGAGACAGACAGACAGACAGAGAGAGAGACAGACAGACAGACAGAGAGAGAGAGAGACAGACAGACAGAGGGACAGGCCGGCAGAAGAAAAAACAGCATCTTTAACTAAATAGGAAAGATGAATAAAAAGCTGTGACACATTTTCTGTTTACCTGCAGCAGGTCAGAAACTGGAACCACAGTTTTCAGTGCTTCATGATGACGACAGATACATTTGTTGTTCCTCCACCAGGATCTGAGCTCCGCTGTGAAACTTCAAACACCACCATGGAAAAGATAAATATATTTACTGACGTCTTTTATTTACACACCAAACTGCACCGATGTCCTAAAGCTGAAGAGACACTTGAACCTCCTGTTTGTGGTGAATGTGATGAACTTTACAGCCACAAGAGGGCGACAGGTAACCAGCTCACCTGACCCCACCTGTGTCCCAGTCAGACCCTTTACACACTCACGGTGCTCAGTTTCACACACAAGACATCAGGAAACCTTCTGTTTGTGCAACAATACGTTTGGCTGGAGGATATAAACATGTTTTAACCCTTTTTAATCACAAACACTTACATGAACAAAACATTGTGTAAATGTAGAAAATGTTATTATCAGGAAATATGCTGATTAACACGTATTTGCTGCTAACTTCTGATCCTTTGACACGTTTAAGTTTTCAGTATTTTTGGTTTGTCAGCGTCATCAGGTAAAGTTCAGTCTGACCATGTTGTGTTCATCTGGAGAACAGGTCCTCTGTCGTCCAATCAGAGCTCCTCTTGCTGCGCGGTGTGGGTGTGCATGTGACCGTTGAGCGCCGCCCTCCACCTGAAGCTGAGCTGGCACTGGGAGCACTGGTACGGTTTCTCTCCGGTGTGGACCCTCAGGTGCTCCATCATCTTGTCCTTCCTGCTGAAGCGTTTGCTGCAGTCGGGGCAGCGGTGCGGCCGCTCGCCGCCGTGCGTCCGCACGTGTCTCTGCAGGTGATTGGCCGACACCAGGCGCAGGCCGCAGAGCGTGCAGGTATGGCGTTTACTGTCGCCCGTGTGCGTCCTCAGGTGCAGCCGGAGGCGTCCTCGCTCGCTGTAGCTGCGGCCGCACTCTCTGCAGCTGAAGGGACGCTCCCCGCTGTGGACGCGCATGTGGCTGCTCAGGTGCTCCTTCCTCTTGTAGCACTTCCCGCACTCCACGCACTGGTGCCGGCGCTCACCTGTGTGCGTCAGCAGGTGGCGCTGCAGGTGGCTCTTAGCAGAGAAGCTGAGGCTGCAGATCTGGCAGCTGAAGGGCCTCTCGCCCGTGTGGGTCCTCATGTGCTCCACCAGCGCCTGCCTCTGCAGGAAACACTTCCCGCACTCGTGGCAGCAGAATGGCCGCTCTGCGCCGTGCGTCTTCAGGTGAGCCGACAGGACGGATTTACTCCTGAAGCGTTTGTCGCAGTCGGAGCACGCGAAGGGTTTCTCACCCGTGTGAGTCCTCCGATGGATCCTCAGGTGACACGGCCGGTTGAAACTTTTCCAACACTCGTCACACCGATGCTCCTTCTTCACTTTAGCGTCCGCCGGGGCTCTCAGCTCGCCGGCTGGTCCTCTTCTTCTGCTGCTCTGCGATGGGCTGTGGGCCTGATGAGGACTGAGGTCTAGGGCCTGCTGGGAGTCTTCATCGTCTCCATCCTCTTCCTCAACTATAACCTCCACATCCTGTGCCTCACTGAGCTGCTGCCCACAGGCGCCACCTTCAAGGGATTCTGGGTAATCAGCCGTCCACAGCTCTGAATGGAAATGGAAGGAAAGCATTTTAATCTGAAGTCACTTCATCACTTGTAAAGGGTCAGAAAGTTTTAACGGCCTATAATCTCCCCTTTACTTCTACACATAATGCTTCACAGAGCAGTTATAAACTGTTTTCCTTTCTATTTAGTAACAATGCAGTTATAAATGTAGATAAAACATTAACACTTGATAAACTGTTGTCACAGCGTCCATTGCTTCTTACTGTCTTATGACTGATAGTTAATGATTATTTAACCATTAATAAAAAAACATTATTTATTTTGAAGATTTCCGTATTAGAAGGTGACAACAGGTATTTTTTGTCTGAAAGTTTCTCTGCGGTGTAATTCTCCTTCCTGCTGTGTTGATCTCTGCAGGACTGCGTCTTTACGGCAGAAACACTGCGATGTCTGATGTCTGTCCATTTATACATTTACCTTACCTTTATACATCCATGGCAGTGACCTGCCTCCACCTGTCTGTCGCTCACCTGTCCGTCTGTCCTCTCCCCGAGCAGCGGGACTCTCAGGTGACTGTTTGTGGTCGCCATCTTGTTTATGTCTCATGTTTTCCCGCCGGTTGTTTCCTCCACAGCCTCACAGATCTCCGGTCGGTCGGTCAGAGACAGAACCACCGGGAGAACCACCGGGAGAACCACCGGAGAACCACCGGGAGAACCACCGGAGAACCACCGGGAGAACCACCGGGAGAACCACCGGAGAACCACCGGGAGAACCACCGGGAGAACCACCGGAGAACCACCGGGAGAACCACCGGGAGAACCACCGGAGAACCACCGGAGAACCACCGGGAGAACCACCGGAGAACCACCGGAGAACCACCGGGAGAACCACCGGAGAACCACCGGAGAACCACGGTCTGCCGGTCTGCTAACCGCCGCTAACATGCTAACATCCGTCAGACTCGCTGCTGTAAACCACTTCCTGTAATCACCTTCAAAATAAAACACCCAGTAACGAACGTGTTGGGACTTTTCTATTTGAAGTTTTAACAAACCAGCTGTGAAAAGTCACATTTAACATTTGACTTCAGTAAAAGTACAGAAGCATTATCAGTAAAAGTACTTATTGGCACGATGGTCCCTTTCAGAGAGGAATAACATGATTTATGATATTATTACACTCTGAAATATAATATAATTTATGTATATATTATTTAAATATTATTACTAAAGCCTGAACACAGACGCAGCATTGTAATGTTACAGCTGGTTGAGTTAATTTAACATGTATACTGACAAATAAAGTAACTCAAGCGGTCAGATAAGTTTAGTGGAGTAGAAGCAGAAGGTGGCATGAAAAGGAAATACTCAAGTAAAGTACCTCAAATGTGTACTGAAGTACAGTATTTGAATAAATGTACTTTGTTACTGACAGGAAATAATATCTGTACTCGATTACACAAGTTGTTCATTAAAGCAACAGATTATCAGCAGATTTAGTGACATTATTGTTATTATAAGTTATATTAACCGAAGTTTTAAGATGCTTTAAATCATATTTATGAGTTTATTGACGTTTCCACTGATCAGATTCAAAGTTCAAACGTAACTTTAGTCTTTGAAATGATCTTTAGATTAAAACATTTGAGTATTTTTTCATTTTGGGGAAGCCAAAAATAAAGAAAGTTCCCAACTTACTGAAAAAGTCTGAGCGTCCTTCGGAAAGACGGGTCAGTCACAGCTGTGATCAGGTTCATGTTGACTAAACAAATATGAGCCGGATCACATGAATCTCAACACTGGTAATTAAACCTTAAAATCAATAAAGCTGTGAGGCAGCCAGTGAAGGTCAGCAGGGATCCGAGTGAAACCCAACCTGATCCCTCAGAGTCCAGCAGAGACCGGCAGCAGCGTTTAGCTCTGCTGAAGACGGAGAAAGTTCTCAAACATAGAGTCAGTACGAGCAACAAAGACCAAGTCTGCAAAGCATGAACATTTACAGATTTTATTCATATTTCACAATCAAGCTCCTCTAAATCACAGTGGTTTAAGCTCTAGTGCCACTTAAAGGGACAGTTCTGACTTTTTGAAGTGTGGTTGTATGAGGTACTGATCCATAGCCAGTGTGTTACCTACAGTCCATGGTGGTTGACTCCCTCAGTTTGAAGAAGCAGGCAGCTGCACCGACATGGGTGTTCAGGGATGTCCTGCTGTGGACGGGATCAGCAGCAAAATGTATTTTAGCCACCTAAAAAAAAGGCCCACCTCGTTACATGTGTAACACGTTATTTCAGATCCAATCTAACATGTTAAAACACCAAAGTCACTCAACAACACAAACTAACTAACCGATCAAGGCAGCGCCAGACCAGCAACTCCCGTGCTCCTGCGAGGTAAAATCACTGTTGTCAAAGGAGTCTGATGGCTGTGAAGAGAGCGATATAACGGCTTCAGTTCGTCTGAGGGCGTCAACCGTCATCTACTGTAGGTGAAACACTGACTATAGAGAAGTGCCTCATACAAACACACTTCAAAATATCAGAACTACCCCTTTAACATCATTAAAACTAAAAATAACAAAAAAAATAACAAAAATAAAAATAAATGGCTGGTAATAAATGGGCTGCATGCTCCAAAGTAACTTTAATTTGTCTGATCATAAAAACAAAGAATCAAAATTAAGAATCCTAAAAACATTTCATACAATCTGACAAATTATCAGATTATTTCCCAGGTAAAGAGTGAACTGCTTCCATCCTGCTGAACCTTTCCAGTAAAGCTTCCTGGTTGAAGCCGCCGTCCAGCGGGCAGCCGTCCACCAAACTGTTCATCGGCGCCGGAGGCATCGCCCTTCCGCAGGAATCCTCCTCCATGTTCCCATAATCCTCTGCTCCCAGTTGCAGAAGCCGCCGGTGGTGTCGAGAGGCGGGATAAACATGAGGCGGGCGGTCGTCGGCGAGGTCGGCTGCCGGTTCTTTGCTGACAGAGAACAAGTCAGAGATCATCACGTCCGATTGGTCGAGCTGGTCCTCCCCATCTACCCCACAATGCACCTTTCTCTGCCACCGGTCAGACAGGAATTGTGTGAGTTTTCTGCGGGAGGCCAGAGCGTTGCCTAGGTTATAGGCCAGGATGTCCTTATATGGGCTGCTGACAGGTGAGAGGCGAGGGGCGGGGCTCCAGGTGTTCAAGAGGGCGTGGTTAATCTGGGGGCGGGACAAGTATGTTGCAAACATTTGAATCATCAAGTGGTGAGGTCGATCTAATCGTTATTCTTAATATAATCCTAATCCTCCCCTTTAATCAAACCCTCATCCTAAAACTAAACCTGATTCTGATGTTAAATCCAAATCCTAAATCTAATCCTAATCTCAAACCTAATTTTGATCCAAGTCCTGATCCAAAATCAGTTCCAGATCTAATATTGTTCAAATCAAAATCTATTCTTATATCAGTAGTAATCACAAATTTAAACCTAATCCTAATCCTTATTTAAAATCTAATCCCGGTCCTAATCCTAACCACTCCACCTACCTCCCGCCTGTACTGCGAGTTGGAGCTGTAGACCACCAGCTGCCTGATGGGCTCGTCTGATTGGTCGTTGAAGGAGATCGTCATGGCGACCACAGCATCCAGCCGGTGTGAGTGACAGAAGTCGCAGAGCTCCGGCTGCAGATTCGTCCTGTGCAGAAACGCCTGGAGGTGGAGACGACGGGAGAGGACGCGTCACAACATGCAACTACAACTCCCAGCATGCAGTGAGTCTCATGATTATAACTACGTAACATTATGACTATATGAATATCGATGTAAAATGTTTCTGCTAAAACCTTACAGTTGTCACTAAATCTGTCATATTATTGATTTAAAATTTTAAAAAATATTCCAGAATTGTGACAACAAGAACAATGTAACAACAATGTAAGGTTGTTTAGTTGTACACTATATATACACATACTACTGTATATACAGTATATAGACACCACTCATAAGCTTATTAATATTAATGAGTTGATTTTATTACATCCAGACTAATGTAGACAGTGCTGACAGCTACTCTCCCGTCGCCCACGGCAACCATCTTCATGTCCTTCAGGAGGATCTGCTCTGTGGAGAGACCTGACACACACACACACACACACACACACACACACACACGCACACACACGCACACATACTCTGTGTGTAACACGTTACAGCACTGATAGACGTTTTGAGAAAATAAGGGGTGTAATATAAGAGGGCTCATAAAGACTAAAATGTGTTTTATGTATTATTTTAATTTCAGTTTTAATTAAAGGGTAGAAAATCAGCAGATGAGGTAATCGACTGTGAATGGAGAATTTTTATACTCAGATACTTTTACTTATGCAACTTTTTCAATGCAGGACTTTTATTTTTTTATGCTGCAGGTCTGAAAAGTACCTTCACAGATTCCCCTGTGTTTACCTGACAGGTCAAACTTTGCTGTGAGGAGGGCGGTGTGAAGAGCGCCACTGTGTGGCAGATCAGGGAACTGCGTCTGCAGCAGTCGGACCATCTGAATGTCTTTGACTGTTCTCTTACCGACCCGGGGAGACAGATTTACACTGTCCACCACCATCACACCTGCAGGGAGGACACACAGGAGACTGTTCACACCTGCAGGAGACACATTCACACCTGCAGGGAGGACAGGAGACAGTAATGTCTCACCATACAGAAGCAGAGCCAGTTGTCTGTCCAAGATCTCAGGTGCTCTGAACAGAATCCGCTCTGTTACCAAGGTAGCACACGACGCCACCGTCTCCATGGTGACAGGACAGAAAAAGGAGGCGGCCCTCTCTAGCTGGTGGTGGTCGATGACTTCTACAACCGCCCCCTCCAGGCCGCTGTCGGTACTGAAGAACAGGAAATAAGTATTCTGATTAGCAGGAATGTGATCAGAACATTTCCCGTTTGATGTTTTGACATTTCAGACCTTGGCAGGACATTGTGGTCCACCAGGGTCAGCGCCAACCTCCTGTCGCCATGGAGACGGGCCAGGTCCACCTCGTCTCTGAACACCAGGGTCTCTGTGGCGATGCCGGCCTCCCTCAGCAGCAGGAGGACGTCGGCTCGCAGGTGGAACTGTGACCGAGGAACATTGAGAACCGGAAGAACCAGAGAACCGCCTGGAAGACTGGACGACGTCTGAGAGACAGAGACAGAGCGAGACGTTGGTGATGTCAGTCACACCTCAACAACCACCTGTACATCCCAAAACATCTTCTTCTGTCTGTGAAGAGCGTTAAATGTGTTGTCTGTACTTCAGGGTCCTGAGTTGACTTACCCTGGACAGGAAGTAGGCCATCGCCAACGACGACACCACAGAGTCCAGATCACATGACTCACCACCCAGGACGATGTGGACTCTCTGGTTGCCATGGAAATTGGTCTGAGGGGGAGGTAAAAGTCAGTCTGTGGCCATTTGACTGAAACAACACAGCAGACTATGAAGCACCATCATCATCATCATCATTATCATCAAGCCACTGACCTTTAAACCTGCAGCAGCTCAACTCCTGTTTACTTTATTGTCACATATCAAATACAAACATTTGAATATTTGATTACGGTTCTGCAACAGCTGGACGCTCGGCTACAGGTCTGAAGTTCACTGAGCACGTGCAGACGGACACATTTAATCACCTGCAGCAACATTCAACCTGAGAGTCTGGAGCTGCAGTTTATGACACAGAGGAAACAAACATTCCCTCGTTTAATGAAACAGTCAAACTCTCCACACAGAGATGACCTCATCTGTGTGTCAATATTTGCTCTGAGTCCTGTGTGTCCTCAGCTGGCTGCAGGTTTCAGGTGAACACAGTCAGTGAGACTCTGAACCTCCAGTTACATCTGATAACACGGAGCTCTGCAGGAGTCGGAGGTCTGAGCAGGGTTTGCTGCTAAAGGAGACTGGACCTTTGAGCAGAGCTGGAGGAAGAACTCAGGTCCTTCACTGCAGTAAAAGTACTAATACACACTGTGAAAATGATCTGTTACCAGTAAAAGCACTGAAAATGTTCCTTCGGTAAAACTCTGAGTTTTATCATCACTAAGTTAAAACAGGTTGACATCACTAACTAGTTGTTCTGTAGAGATTAGTTGTTATTTACAGCCAACTGTCGTGTAGCGAACTGAACCGATCTCAGAACCCATCGTCTGACGAGGATTTAGCCTCTGGAGGTTAGGGCAAATATTCCGGGGCTTCCAGTGTAGCCAGCGGATATCTGGATAACAGATGACGGATATCCGGCCCAAGACTTCCTTTTCTGTGTGCTGGTCATAGTTTACAGTCCGATTAGCAACTTGAGACGACATGTCCACATGAGATTTTGGCTAATGTCAGAACTGAAAAAGCTAATTGAAAGGTTCATCGTGGTCAGACGATAGCAGATGGGATCAGAGGTTAGATTTCAGCCAATGTTTTGCTTTTGCTCTCCACATGGACTATTTACCTGCAGGCGACCAAAGCCCACTCAAACGTGGTTGGTCAATACCAAAATCTTGGTCCCTCGCCTGCAGATTCTACATTAATATTTATAGAGATTATAAAATAGTTAATATGGAGGACGGGCGACATGTCTGACCTGAGACCTGATAAAGTTGGTTAATAATGAATCAATCTGGAAGCTTTTAAATCACATTTCACTAAAATAACACAACAGACCTCAAATTATGAAATGTTATTTTAATAACATGACTTAATGAGTAAATCAGGTCAGTTAGCTTAGCATAATCAGATATTTCCCTCTCATTATAAACTGTATGAACACTAACTGAAACACAGATTTCTCCATGTCAGCAGACAGAAATAAAACTAACACCTACAATCATCAAGATTTCTCTTTTAGCCTCCAACACGTCGTGTTTGGAAGTTAGGCTGTCTTGTGATGCTACAGTGACTTCCTGTTTACAGAGCTGATCGCCTCTGATTGGACGGCACTACAGAGGTTTCCTAGCAACAGATTATATCTACAATCACTAAAGTCTTTACTAGCTGAGACAGGTCTGAGGTTTACATGAGCTGATTTAGTAAAAGTTAGAAACTAGTTAGTGGTTACTGAGAACTGGTTGATGAAGAGGCCTGATGTTCATCATCTTTAATTAACCAAAATAGAAAAAAAAAAGGTTAGACAATAAGATTAAAAAAATGCGTTCTTTCAATAATTCAGCAAACTGGGGAAAATAATTCACATTTTATATTTAAATACTCACTAAACCACACTGAAGCTGAAATAAAGAGACAAGAGAGAAGTTTGTGTGTGTGTGTAGAAATGAGATTAGAACTTCTTCTTCTCTCACCTTTTTTGCAGCGCTGCTCAGGAAGTCGTCCATGTTGTTTGTCTGTTTTCCTCTGAGATCTTCACAGTCAGTCAGACTCAGCTGACTGATCTCAGGACAGTTCACGTCCACAGTCACATCCCACTTTAAACATCAGCACTTCCTTTCTGACTTGTCAAAATAAAACCTTTGTAATATGGTGGGGGGGGGGGGGGGGCACATGTGTCTTTTAAGGAGGAATTTACAGCCTATAATCAATCTGTTCTTCGTATCCTGTGGAAACTCTAGTACTAGATATAAATACTGAACTAAATACAAACATAGTATAAATATACCATACACAGAAAGTACAATTAAATATACATATACTAGAATAAAATGATGTGGCTATTATGTTCAGACTTACAGGCAATAATTATACTGTAGGGACAGAATACAAGAGTGAACACAAACACACAAAATAGCCTTTAACAGTTTTTTACATGTTAAACATGTTTTACTGATGTGAGCTGTGGGGTGATTTAAATAAAGTGCTTCCTGAGGAGGACACACAGTCTGAGCGTAGACCACAAACGACAAATAAAATCAACACGATCACACGTTATTCTGTCACTATTTTCTGCTCCTTTGAGACAGACTGGTTATAATGAAAGTGTGTCCACTGTCCCTCTTTAAATACTGCGTGACCAACGACGCTGTGTTTTAGGACCCCGGCTGTCCCGGGTGAGCGGGGACTAACGCTAACTTCTATCATTCGGTTCATTATGTCTCCACCCAGACTCCGAACACCAGGGAGTTACATTTAGCGACCTCCATCCGCCGTAAGAGCGGGGTTTGTAAACGGCTCTCTGAGTTTAACGGCAGGACTGAGCGCACCGCCCGTCAGAGTCACCGCGTACAACAAATCCAACACACGGGGCCGAAGGTGCAGCGAAAAGGTAAAAGTTTGTTCAACTCATTTAAACTATATTTCTGACCTGATATGGCTTCTCTTCTCGTCATATTAGGTATCTTAAAGTTATAAAGTAATTGGACCGAAGCAGACGCAGCTTGAGAGTAAACACTCAAACAGTAAAGTGAGGTGCTGCGCCTGGTATAATTGTTTGTACTGACGCCAAACTCCATTCAAATTACTATTCGACATAAATTATGTCTTAAATTATTTATTTTTCTTTAGTCTTTGGTTTCATATTTAAATTCGGCCAACTCGTTTGTCCGTTAAATCTTCCTTTAACGTTAACTTGCTGTCAGGCAACGACTGACGTTAGCCATCCAAACTGAGCTGAACTGACGAAGCGTTAAACAAAGTTAATATTTATTTTACACCGAATTTCTCAGCGTCACCTCACGAGGTCGGAGGGATAAAACGCAGCTCTCCTGCTTCTGTTTATTTGTGCTGGTGAGCAGATTCTTCTTAAATTTGCCATATTTGTAATGGAGTTTTGCGTGAACTCCGCGGGGCCAGCCGTGTGTCCGCTCCGCTTCTTTATCTACTTATCAAACATAAGCAGATAGTTCTTAAAGAGCTATTAAACATGTGCGATGCTCTGCGGATGGAAACCGCGGTTGTATTTTATCGGTTACGTAGTTTTTCTCAAACAAAAAGTTCTGAGCCGGCTAACGGCTAACAGCTGACCGGATGTGACGTTGTCGGGGGCGTGACCGGCGCAGCGGACGGGATGTGACGTAGCCGGGCGGGTCGGCGGGGGCGTGGCCTGCGCAGCGGACAGGGATGTAAACAGCTAGCATGCCCGTCACCCAGCCAGCGGCCGCGCAGACAACAGAGCCGGAGCCGGTAAGACGCCTCTTCTTAACGCTGTTTGATCTGATGTGAAACAGGAGGTCCGCGTCGTGCCTCGGGGTCCAGCCCCGCAGCCGAGGCGGTCTCTCTGGGGACCTACAGTCGACTTGGCGGAGTTCGCTAGAAGCGCTAGCGTCAGGGTTGCTAGCTCAGGGAGTTTCTGCTCAGTCCGGCTCCGACAGCGGGTCTCGGGTCCTGGTCCTGGTCCTGGTGACTGTTGTCTCCCTGGGAAACATGTTTAATGAGAGGGACACAGTTTGTATCTGACCGAGGAGCATTGTGGGACCGTTGACTGATGAACTCACACTTTCACTCTTTCACTTCATCAGCTCCTCCATCCTGTTCTCCTTCAGCTCCTCCATCCTGTTCTCCTTCAGTCACAGATAAGGTGCGGCAGGGTCAGCTGACACTAGAGGACAGCCGTCAGTCCTGTTGTCCTCATGATAGTGAAACTGTGGGGAGACACTCAGCTGTTTCCTTTTTAACCATATAAACTTCATTAAATGAGTTCCCATTCCTTTCAGCATGAGATATGTGAAGGTAGTGTGTTTTTTCAGGGTTTCTCTTTTATTTTTAGCCACAAGGGTAAACAGGTGCATCCTGTCTTGTGATCAGTTTAATCAGTAGATGACTGAACAACAGTCACTCCCATTAAATATAAAGCCTCTTCTTTCTTAAAACGGAGCCTCAGCTCTTTACCCCCAAAATGTTTCATTTCACAAAAGTGAGCTGGTCTTATTGTTGTTAGCAGAGGTGGTCGGACAGCACGAGTGATTGATATTCTGGTCCTGAAGAAATTGTTTGTCACTTCACTAATTTTACACATGAAGATCAGTTTCTGGGCTTCTGATTGGTCAGCCTGTGAAAACAGCTGATGATGATGTCATAGTGATGTAATCATCAGGCTGGAGGTGTGGAGTTTCAACGACGTGGTTGTTTACCAGGCAGGGAGGTTCTGATGAAAGACACTATCCAGGTGCATCTTGGGAAATGTATGACCCAATGTTGTTGTGCTAAAAGTCAGGAGATCTCCACCTCTGCAGCTCACGTTTGGTCGGTTCTGTCCTTAAAGTTAAGATTTGACCTCCTGTGGGATTTGAAATGATGGAATAAGTAAATGTTCGAAGATTGAACTTGTTAATCACAATATTGATGAGGAAGCCGGATATGTGAGTGTGCTCCTGACGTCATCTTTATTGATTTTTTCCGTCTTGTTTCTCTCTCCTCAGGTCTGACAGGAAGTCTGTTTGTTCGGACGACGCTCTGCTGACAGAAGACAGAGCAGAAACCATCCTCCGTCCTGCTGACAGACAGCAAAGACTTAATCTGACAGTTTGTCTACAGCCTCCATCCTTATCACTACTTCCTGTCAACAGGAGAGAAGACCATTTTCTGCCTTGAAGTATATTCTTTATATATTATCATTTCATGACGAGGGACCCGTGCCAGAAACTGTGCGTCATGTTCAATGTCAGATAGGTAGGTGCGGTTGTTTTGTGAGACCCGCAGCAGCCGGGAAACGGCCGACTGAAAGGTGGCCTGTACTTACAACCAGGAGAGATCATTGAGGTTCCCCTGGCGGCCATGTTGGGACCTCTGCTGCTGCTTGCCATCTCCGCCGCGCCTCCATCTTAGATCAACGTTTAGAAGTTTGTGACCAAAGCAAACCTCCTGAATCCGAGGCTGTGTTTGTCCCATGACGGCCTCAGTGTTTTGATTTAGTTTTTTCTACACTTGTTCTTTGTGTAAACAAGGAGTTGGTAATTTTTTCTGAGACACCTTGTCTCTGATCAGCCAATCATGGCGGAGTCCAGGTCAGAGGCAGCTGCAGCTGCAGATCTGCTGATCCAACACAACAAAGAGGAACCGTCTCTTCCCGCAGAAAGCACCTCCAAAGAACTGATCGTAACCGTGACGACAGAGGGGCAGAGCCCCGCGGTGGCTTTGGATGTCGGAGCCGAGGTCCAGAGCAGCAACGGTGCTGCCGACTGTCCGCTTCCTGCTAAAGTGCTGGAGGAGGACGCCACACCCACACCGCCGGAGTCCTCCTCGCTGTCGTCTGAAAACGGGACGGTGACCGCCATCACCACAGAAGAAGAATCTCTGTCACTTCTGCTCAGGCACATCAAGACTGAAGGAGGACAGGACAGAGGAGGAGAGCCAGGTAAGAGGTCAGAGGTCAAGGTGACCTGCCAAAATCATTCCTGTTAACGTGACGACCAACCGTAAATTTGGAAACAGGAAGTAACATAATATTGAATTAGAAGTTGATTTCATGAACAATAATCTCAGCCACGTGGACTCATTAACAGGTTTCTAATTCTCTTTGTCCTTGTGAGCGTGTGCAGGCAGAGACAGAATTACCGTGACAACAGAAAGAAAAGATCGTAACGAGCACATCCTCTTACTCCAAACATTTAATGTAAAGTCTAAAAAACTGAAACTGAGTGAAGTTTAAAGAAGTAAGTTTCCACCTCTGAACATGAGATGTTTTGTCTCTACAGCTGCTCAGTAAATAAATACTGTTTCCTGTATAAAGTCATGATCAACTCTGTATACTGTTATGAGGGCTCTTAAATGGGAGCAGCTGATGATGTAGATTGGGACACGGAGAAGCAGCCAATGAGACGGGTTCTTACAGAATAACTGAAATGCAGCGACCACTATAGGCTAGAAATAGAGGGACAGTACACTTTGTTAGTGTAAAGTTTCTGTTTATGATCTTTGGAGTCTTTGCTGTGTCACTGGTGTGGATACAGTTCCAGCTGGTTAACATTCAGGAAGTGGAGCAGAGAAACAGGCAGCCAGTCAGGAGACGCCTTCAATCAGCCATTGTTGTTCTGGGATGTGAATGGCTGCCGGCCAGGACGTACAAAGTGTGAGAAAAGGTTTTATAATAAGTGTTGTCACGAGCAGCCAGTGAAGCAAGTCTGGACCTGGACTTGGAGGAGAGCCTCTGTGGTCTCTGATGTGTTGTGTGTGTGTGTGTGCGCAGGTCTGGACCTGGACCTGGAGGAGAGCTCCTCTGTGGCGACGGCGGGCGGCTCAGACGACCAGCGGGAGTCCACAGACTCGGCGTCCTTCTCCATCCCTAGCCTGGAGCTGTCAGACGGGGTCACGGCCACAGGAAACTCCCTGGACGTGGACGACGGCCTCTCCTCGTCCTACTCTGCTCTGGGGGTGGAGGGCTGCTCTCCGTCCACCGAGGTCCCCAGTCTGAAGGACGAAGAGACGCCGGAAGCCGCTGGTGAGACGTCCTCTGATGCTTTTTGTCTCTGTCAGGAGTTCAGGAAGTCTGATTTAACAGGAAGTGAGCGAGGAAACACAAGTACAGAGTGAAGCTGTGAAATAACTCTCTCTCTCTCTCTCCTGGAACTGAATTACTGTTTTCTTCCTTCGTCAATATCTCAGCGTAACTGTGTTGGATTGTTATTGATTGTTTGACAAATTTAAAAGCAAATGAATGATCACAATAATGTTTTTCGATGTCAGTGACGTTCATATTAATCGTGTTGGTAGAAGTGAAGCTGCAACTGATAATTATTTTCATTATTGATTAATCTGCAGATTAATCAATTATTTATTGCTGGTCAGAGTTCAAAGTGACATCTTCAGAAGTCCAAAACTCAAAACTATTCAGTTTACAGCAAATCCTCAAAAACCGTCAGTTCAACAGTTATCAGCCAGTTTCTGATTATTCTTCTAAACTTTAAACCTGGTGACCTTTATAAAGACTGTGGTACCTGTGACTTATCGATTCATCAAATAATTGATTCAGCTCCTGTTCTTCTTTCTTAGAACGGACTTATTGATGATATTGATCCAGACAAATAAACAGGGACAGGTTTGTTGTTTCGGAGATAAAATATATTTCTGTGTGGAGAGAAAACAGTTGGACCAGCTGGCTGTAAGTCAGCTGTGACTCATTTCTCCACATTTTAGGCTGTGATCCGATTGGTTTAAAGCAGGCGGGGCGACTTTGTTTCCACAGACATGAATCACAGACTTGTGGTGATTTAAATGAGATTAGAGGAAATTACAGGAAGAAGAAGGAAAGTGTTTTACTCAGCAGAGATAACATACTTGTTGTGTTTCTTCTTTTCTTTTCCTGTCATCATATAAATAATTATAACAATAATATGTCTTTATTTTGGGCTGAAATCAGAGCAGAGTGAACTGTGAACATTGTTTTGAAAAGCTGCCGGTGCAATCGAGGACACTCGACACTCTGAACTTTTTGCGATACAAGAAACTGTTCCAAGTGTTTGCTGGTTTGATTTTCTGACATCAGCTCATCACTGGTACACAGGTGGTGTTTTAACACTGGCAGCCGATAAGTAACAAGAACTGTTGTTAGATCAACGATGTTTGTCCACCAGAGAGCTCACATGTTGGTTTTTACTCTGTAAAATGTCTCAAACACCACAGATCTGACTCACTATTGTTTTTTCTGAATACCTGTTTGAAAAAGGAGAAACGTGTCAGCTGTGATTAAGGGCGTCCTGTCACAGAATACATGTATAACAACAATAATCCAGCTGATCTGAGAGGAAGAGACAGAAACTGGTCTCCAGCAGCATCACAACAAACCACAACAACAAACCTCGACGTAGCCCGACTGCCGTGAAGCCATGTGACCTGTCGGCCTCTGATGTCACAGGCCAGACGGGTCACATGTCAGTTATTACTGGAGCATCGGAGCTGATAATTAACAGCAGTAGTGAACTTTTTACATCACCACTAAAATGAATGCTGGGGTCGTCATGGCAACATAGAATGAAAGAACACATCCGAGCATGCCGATCGGGATTATTGATTTTACACATACGTATTGATGTACACTTGAGCCTGTGTTCAGCCTTCTCTCTGCATCTGTATGTGACTTTGGTTCTCCTCCTGTCCACAGGGGGTGCTGTGGTGGCTGCTGCTGCTCCTCCCCCCGCCTCCTCCACAGCCGCCGCCGCTGCCTCTCCTCCGGAGGCCGGGCCGTCCATGCCGGCGTATTACCTGGTGAAGTGGATCACCTGGAAAGAGAAGAAGACTCCCATCATCACCCAGAGTGAGAACGGACCCTGCCCCCTGCTGGCCATCATGAACACGCTCTTTCTACGATGGAAGGTGAAATGTTTAATATGGTCAAATGTCACCGCGTCGGTTGTTTGAGACGCCAGAGGAAAGACGCAGCTCACATGTTGAGGTTTCATGGTTCAAAATGCTTAAAGAAAGAAGAAAAGTTTTACTCTTTCAGTCGAGTTTGATGTCAGAACTAAAACAAAATGGGACTCAACAAATGTAAATTATAGAGAGTTATTAAATAGATTCAGTCACAATAAATAAACACCTGAACATCATAACACCCGTTCATCATGTTTATATATTCATAAAATCTTTTTAAATTGTGTTTTAAGGCTAAACTTCCTGCTCAGACTGAAGTGGTCACCACGGAGGATCTGATGGCTCACCTGGGTAAGATCACACACACACACACACACACACAGACACACACAGACACACACAGACACACACACACAGACACACACACACACAGCCGTCAGCCAATCATCACATGAGCTCACCTGTAAAATACTGATGTGTGCGTTTGTTGTGTAGGAGAGTGTGTGTTGTCTGTTACACCCAGAGAGAAAGCTGATGGGATGGAGCTCAACTTCCAGCAGGTACGCACACACACATGCAGACACACACACACACACACACACACACACACACACACACACGCAGACACACACACAATGATCATCATCACATAAACACTGTAATCCACACAGGAAACCAGGTGACTTTCAAAGTAAACCTGTGATTCTCTGTTTGTGCGTGCGTGCGTGCGTGCGTGCGTGTGTGCGTGCGTGCGTGTGTGCGTGCGTGCGTGTGTGCGTGTGTGTGTGTGTGCGTGTGTGTGTCAGAACATGAGTGATGCCATGGCGGTGCTCCCGAAGCTCTCCACCGGTCTGGACGTTAATGTTCGTTTCACCGGAGTGACGGACTTTGAATACACACCAGAGTGCATCGTGTTTGACCTGCTGGACATCCCGCTGTACCACGGCTGGCTGGTCGACCCTCAGGTACGCCCCACCTGTGTGTGTGTGTGTGTGTGTGTGTGTGTGGAACGGGGGAAGTGTTCCTCTGTAACTGTTTTTTTTAGGTCAGTAACTATTTATCTACAAACTGAGGAAGAATTAAGCACCATGAAATAGAAATACATTAAAACAAGAGCCTCTATTCTGATTGGCGGTTGCCGTGGTGACGACTTGTTAATCACGTGGTAGCCTCGTCCTAAAGCATTCGCTGCTTTATCGTCTATTTTCCTCTGAACTGGACCATAATTTACTAAATGAACCTCCTGCTGTACTGAAGAAGACTTGAAACCAGCGACTGAGACCATAAACTCAGGAAAATGTTTCCTGAGGTAATAAATCAGGTGAGAAGTCGGCTCATTTTCTCATTGACTTCTATACAATCAGACCAGTGGAGTCGCCCCCTGCTGGCTGTCAGGGAGAATGCAGCATTAAGGAGCTTCAGCATCGGTTCATTGTTCAGACCCGGAGGTTGCTGCTGGGTCTCTCAGTACTTTCTGACTTCCTGTCTTTTTCTTTTTTATTGACAAGAAGAATATATAAAAAGATCCGACTTCTTCTGTGGTTGGAGGTTTTAATTATGTGGTTTGTACTCCAGTTCCACAGCAATGATCAGGTTCTGTTACTAACCTCACAAAGTGCTGTTTACTGTGATTGATCGTCTGTCTGCTGCAAGATAAACATGCTGTGTGTGTGTGTGTGTGTGTGTGTGTGTGTGTGTGTGTGTGTGTGTGTGTGTGTGTGTGTGTTCAGAGTCCAGAGATGGTGACCTCTGTTGGGAAACTGAGTTACAACCAGCTGGTGGAGAAAATCATCGACTACAAACACTCTGCTGACAGCAGCCGAGTCAGTGAAGGTAACACACACACACATACAGACACACACACACGTGTACTGTATACATATATTGACACACACTCAGCAGACAGAAGTCAGGACAATGACTGTACACAGAGGTTTGATGAATCATGGCATGTATGAACAAACACTTCTCTGTGTGTGTGTGTGTGTGTGTGTGTGTGTGTGTGTGTGTGTGTGTGTGTAGGGCTGGTGGCGGAGCAGTTCCTGGAGTCGACGGCGACCCAGCTGTCGTATCACGGTCTGTGTGAACTGAACACGACGGCTAAAGAGGGAGAAATCTCTGTGTTCTTCAGGAACAACCACTTCAGTACCATGATCAAACACAAGGTGGAGACACACACACACCAACAATAAGCTGCATGAGCAGCACACACACACTGTACCTGTTGTTAATAAAGTTACGTCCTCTCTCAGGGTCACCTGTACCTGTTGGTGACGGACCAGGGCTTCCTGCAGGAGGAGGGTCTGGTCTGGGAGTCTCTTCATAACGTCGAGGGAGACGGAAACTTCTGCGACTCGGACTTCAGACTGTGTCATCCTCCACAGAGAGCGCCGCCCGCCGCCGCCCTGCCGCCCACGGCCCAGGAGCAGCAGAGACAGATCGACCAGGTGAGTCCCACCAGGAGATACCGAGGGCGCCGGGAGGACCGGCCCATTAACTAGTGACCGACTGATGTTGTTGTTCCTGTCAGGACTACCTGGTGGCGGTGTCCCTGCAGCAGCAGCAGGGCGGGGCCCCGGGGCCCCTCAGTGACCTGGAGTTGGCCCGGCAGCTCCAACAGGAGGAATACCAGCAACAGCAGCAACTACAGCAACAGCAGCAGCAACAGCAGCAGCAGCAGCAACAGGGATCAGTGCAGGCGGCACAGCAGGTAACACACAGTCCACAGGTGACGGTCTGTCAGTCCACTGATCCATTCATGGACTTTTCATTTAGAACCAAACTTGTAAAAGCTGTAAAGTTTCCTTTAAGACGTCGTCGTCGTGGTGGTGATGATGATGATGATGATGATGATGATGATGATGATGATGTGTTTCCAGGTCAGAGGTCAGGGGTCACAGCAGGGCGGAGCCAGGAGAAGAGAGAAGGACTCAGACTGTGTCCTCTTATAGACTCTTCATCATCATCATCTTCAACCAAACTCCCCGAGTCAAGTCGGTCTGCAGCGGGGAGGACACACACACACACACACACACACACACACACCTGCAGAGACACACACACACACACCTGCAGACACGCAGACACACCTGCAGACACGCAGACACACAGACACACACACCTGCAGACACACACACACACACACACACACACACCTGCAGACACGCAGACACACACACACCTGCAGACACACACACACACACACACCTGCAGACAGACACGCAGACACACACACACACACACCTGCAGAGACACACACACACACACACACCTGCAGACACGCAGACACACACACACCTGCAGACACACACACACACACACACCTGCAGACAGACACGCAGACACACACACACACACACACCTGCAGACACACACACACACACCTGCAGACAGACACGCAGACACACACACACACACACACACACCTGCAGACACACACACACACACCTGCAGACACACACACACACACACACCTGCAGACACACACACACACACACACACACCTGCAGAGACACACACACACACACACACCTGCAGACACGCAGACACACACACACCTGCAGACACACACACACACACACACCTGCAGACAGACACGCAGACACACACACACACACACACCTGCAGACACACACACACACACCTGCAGACAGACACGCAGACACACACACACACACACACACCTGCAGACACACACACACACACCTGCAGACACACACACACACACACACCTGCAGACACACACACACACACACACACACCTGCAGACAGACACGCAGACACACACACACACACACACACACCTGCAGACACACACACACACACACACACACCTGCAGACACGCAGACACACACACACACACCTGCAGACACACACACACACACACACCTGCAGACACGCAGACACACACACCTGCAGACACACACACACACACACACACACCTGCAGACACACACACACACACACACCTGCAGACACACACACACACACACACACACACACCTGCAGCCAGTCCGCTCGATGCCAAACCCTCGTGCTTTGTTCCAGATGTGACTGTTGAGACACAGGAACTGTCGTTGTAAAGGGTTTATTAATGGTCAATATATTTATTAATGCTTCATTAATCAGCTACAAACCAAAAGTAAGAATAACTTTTGAAACTGAAACAAGACCAATAATCAAACTATTTTGATAATTGATTAATCATTTGAATCATTTTACAAGCAAAAATATTTCAAAATGCTGCTTTTCTTTGTCTTATTTCATTGAAAACTTTGACTGTTGGTTGACACTTTATAAACCAACGACTAATCGATTAATCTGAAAACATTTGCAGCTTTTGTCTGGTCATTAATACAATCTTTCAGAAGTACACTTTTTTTTAATAAGCTACAATTCAGCAGTTTTAAAGATAATAAAATCACTGATAGCCCGTTAAGTCTTATTATTGATGATAAAGAGTAAACGTGTCTTGGATTTCTTCCTGATGAACTAAAGAGTTAAAAAGACAAAATAAAAGTCCTGCTGGAGGATAAACCTGACGACCCAAAAGTTCTTCTTAATTATGTTTTACAGCTGATCAGTAAAGCATTAGGAAATTATTTATTTACCATTAATAACGCTAGTTGTAATTTACAACTTGTTAAAAAGTGGTTCCATAAAATGATGAAGGGAAACTGGTGGAAAATCCGTTAATTTAATCTGTGATTTACTGGAAATCTCAGTTTCACCAGAAGAGGTCGTGTGACTGGTTCACGTGTTTTTCGACCCGTCTGAAAGCTCCACTACTGTCACCAACATTAAACATGTCCGTCACACCACCTCCTCTGGTCAAATAGATTCCTTCCAATAATCAGCTTCGCTTTTCTAAACCTTAAACCAGTTCCCAGAGTCCAGAGGTGAGTCCGTACTAAAGTCCCCTCAGATTTCCAGTGATTTTTCTTTCCCAGCAGGTTTTATAATGGATGCAGAAAATAAGCTCTGAACTCCAATGAAGTTTCTCATTTTGATTTAAAATTCTACTCCAAAATAATTGTGTCTTAATTACAGCGTATTTACAGAGTATCTTTGCTCTTCATTGTGACACCAAAACTACACTTTTTTCTAAACTTTGGCCAAATGTGAACTCATTTTTCTACAAAAACCATTAAATCTGCCAAACATGTCAAATTCATCAGTATTTAATGTTAATTTCCAACATCATCCTCTCAAGAACATTTCCTTAATAAAATACAGGGAAAAATTAACCAAAAGATAATTGAAATCAACAAATATGTGATCACAGAATGAGCCGACGACAGCAGGAATCTGACGACGCGTTCACTGCCAACTCTCAGCGCTTGTCTGTCACATGTTTGATACCCGGTCGTAATGTCGGGGGTCTGTTTGTATAAAAACGTCTTCCCTTCTGTTCACCGCAGAGCTTATTTTCTTTATGCAAAAAAACAGAGCATGACTTCCTTTTGATGTGGAAGCCCGAAGCTGCCAGGAAAATAAACTAAATATATGTGACAAAAATAAAAATACTTGTGGTTCCTTTTAAAATGATTCTGATTTACCATCTCATAATTTTGTTGTAAATCAATTTGTTTGACTCACTAATGTCTCATGATTGGGACACGTCCGAATTTATTATCTTGTAATTATGACCCAGTATTTGATCCTTTTGACTCACAGATTTATCTTCTCATATTTATGACCTAATATCTCATAAGTTTGACCTTCTAAGTCATATTTTTCAAGCCTTAAATACAAAATGACATAAAATGTCTAGTCAAATTATACAAGTCAAAAGTTTGACTTTATCTCATATTTATGACTTAAAATCTCATAATTTTGACCTAATTATGCCACATTTTTACTTTTATATTTTGTATTTATGACCGATTGCTTCATTATAATTATTATGACTTTGAAAGTTAAAATGTACTATCTCATTTTGTCCCAAGTCAGTTTTGACTTATGAATATCTCCATAATTTGAACTTTCTGAGTCATATTTGAGGCACAAAGTCAGGATTACAAAAAAGTACACACTTCTAGTTATTAGGTGAAAACTATGAGATACCAAGTCATAAATATGATAATTTAGATTTTTGATTTACTATCAAATTACTATGAAGTTGTAATTTACCATGAGTGCTTTAATTCTTGTTTCATCAAACTGTTTCTTTTTTTCTGGGCGTTAACGGGCTTCCGTACAATTTTTTTAATCTGCTGTGGGAACAAACTCGAGGAGTAAAAATCTTGTGGATCGACTCAGAAACTCGCCGTCACTTCATCACTCTGGTGCCGTCGGGACACAAACTGAACTAAAAGCACATTTTGGACTAAAACCATGTTGTAACTGCTGCTGATGTTTGATAACTGTTTAGACCTGGTGAAGTCCTGATAGATTCAAGAACCCAGAGTTCTGATTTAAAATGACATATTTAAAGCCACGTTGAGTAAATCTCTCAGTTAGCAACTTAAACTGAGTAAAAAAGAGGTTCTCTAATCAGATGATGTTGCTGAAGAGCATTTAGCACTTAAAACCTTCCCATCATGCCCCTCCGAGTGTTGGGGGCGTCGCCGGTACTTCCTGTTGTCGTCCGGTGTTTTTAAAGGTTATTTTCTTCGGTGTGTGTGTGCTGACAGCTGAGCTTCAGTCGGCCTGTCGGACCGCTGCCACGCGCTGTGTTTAAGCTTTGTATTTAATTTGTCATGATGTCAAATTATCAGTAAAAACAAAATCAAACTGCGTCTGGTGTCGACTCCTTCACTTGTTGTTTGTTGTTGTTTTTAATATTATCACTTGGCTTTAACTTCTAATTTCTTCAGTGTTTCAAAGCTCCTGCAGGATGGAAACAACTTTCTGCTGCTGCTATTAGATTAAATGTTAGAAATTACAAAAACTAAACTACTCATGTTTGGATTAGGAAAGGGCATACATAAAGTAATTATACATAAATTCACAATTTTACCCTTTCACATTTTTCTCTCATTAATTTCCAAATCATATATATTTTTTAATTTAAAATAAAAAAACACAAGTATGACTTTACTTAATTTTTGTTTTGACTTAGTATTTCAATTAGTATTTAGTCATTTTAAATTACAATCTAAAAATTTTCTCTGAAAAAGTCACAATTTTTATTTAATAACTTCACATCAAAATTATAAGTCTCATAATATTTATTTATATTTATAGTCTCATAATATATATTTATGTTTATACTTATAGTCACAATTATCACATTGTACTTTGTCCTCAACTTTTTTCCTTCAAATTTATTCTCAAAAAGTCATAACATTGACTTAGTACTTTTATAAATTATACAAAAAAAACTCAGTTGTATTATTTTATGTATAAATGTATAGAAAACAAAAGATTAATCAAAAGTTCTAATCTAATTTTTAACTTATATTGTGTGTGTGTGTATGTATGCATACAGTATATACACATATGTACAAATAAATATATGTGTGTCAGTTAAAACCTGGACTAAGATGTTAAGAGTCTCTGTAAAAGTTGTTAGACAATATTTAAATAACTCTATTTTAATGTCATGAAGACCTGGAAAACTGTTGGCTCGGTTGGTTTGTTACTGACACACAGAGCTGAGCGTAAACAGGCGAGAGGCCGTGTGTCGCAGTCTGAATGTGCTGTAAACAAATAACGCTGCTGAAACCTGGAGAATATCAGCACATCACACACGACTCAATGGGAAAATGCTGCGTTCAGAATAAGGCCTGATTCAGATTATCCAAACGTAATCTGCTGTTTGCACCCGGATCAGATTCGTAATAATAGTGTAATATTAAGTGCGTGTAAACGTGGTCAATGTTGAGTCAACATGTTGGAGTTAAAGACGTGAGAGTCGAGGGCTGAACACAAACATTTTTACAGTTAAATTCTTTGAAAGATGTTTTTAATAGTTTATATGCTTGATTTTCCCACGTCATTAAATCATTAGAAGCTTTGGTGCAGATTATTATTACTTGTTTTACCGTTACTGTTGAGTGTGATGGTGCAGCTTCATCACGACTTCCTCACACCTGAGGATTAAAACACAAACACGTAAGAACCAGGTTTCAGGTTTATTGATCGAGTTTCCATGCAGTTTAGTGAGGACATGTTTTGATTCTGTACATGATTGAAAACTTCAGCAGACACACGAACAACAACACTGCATTTCCACAGCAGCCGACAAAATAAAGCTTCTGCTTCTCCCTTTAAAGGAGCAGATTTACATTCTGAATCTGTGGTAGGAGGAGGAGGAGGAGGAGGAGGAGGAGCAGACGTGTTTATTTAGTTAAGTGACAATTTGTTTATCTTCACTTACTAAATAGTATAGTAATAGTTTGATGGAGCTTCACAAAACTGCACAGGAGACGCGACTCACATCAAACCTGAATGAAAATAAAGATGTAAATTCAGTTTGTGAGAGTCTCAGTAATATTCACCGAAGGAAAAACCTGGAGGCATCTTGTAATCACTTCTTTATCTGGCAATTACAATAAATCTTAGAATCGTGAGAAAGTATCCTGTAATTACTCGGGCTGCCCCCAAACAAAGATTTTCCTTGTCTACTAGTATTCATTAGTTTCTGATTGATCTAATTATTTAAGTATTTCTTTATATTAAGTAAAATATATATTTGTTTTTTCCTGCGACCAGACGACCAATAAAAAACTAACGTTGCTCGACAATAAGGGGGCATTCCTAGTGATTACTACATCTTTCTCTCAAAATTATTCCTGATTACAAGATTTTCAACCCTTAATTACATGAAAATATATAATAATTACAACCTTTTAGAACCTTTTTTTTCTTTAACTTATCATTATGAAGAAAATGTTGACTGCACAGCATAAATGCTGTACAACAGTGACACCATCTGGATCGCTTTCACTCTGCAGTTCTGTCGGCCACCGGGAACGATTTGTCCAGGAAAAATAGGCAATTAAGCAACTCTGTATAACTTTACTGTAACTAACAACAGCCTCTGCTGCCACACGTGGTGATTACAGGACGCTGACGCATTTCAATCTGCTGATGCCTGAGCGGATCGAGGATACTGGACTACAGGAAAGAAACACTATGAAGGAAACGTCTTCTACCTTTCGTTTGACTGTTGTGAGGTCCGTCGTCGTGCCGTGAAGCGTTTCCCACTCCTCCCACAGCACAAGAACAGGCGTTTGGGGCACAGAGTGAGAATTAAAGTCAGGTTATTACAAGTCAGTGAACCATCAAAATGATGCTGAAGCTGTCGTTTTAAGGTAAAATAGTTACAGCAGTCTGGTCCAGGTTCTCGAGGTTTTTTAGAAAAAAAAGAGTAAAATATCTTCAACCTGTGCCGTCCAGGTGATTTTAAGCCTTTTTTTCTGCTCCAATTGACTTCAACTGAAATTCTAAATTATTTGCTGCATTTTTTCTCCCTCAGAGATGAATTAAGTATTCGTCCGCTCTTCCTCCTCCTCACCTGAAGCTTCCTCCTACCTCATTATGAGATGCTTTATAAAAAAAACCCCCACTTAAATCCAAAGTGTTTCCATGTTATCTTCTTCACACAGTGAAACATTAAGCCTTTAATTAGCATCAAGAGCATTTCTCATTGAAACCAAGACAACATGACGCCCCTTGTTGTTCAACTTGATTTCAGTATAAACTCACAGGATACCGCAATAAAATCAAAGTAAAGATGTAGGAGCCTCCATGCTGCTTTAATGGATTTAGTGTTACATGTTTAGTACAAACTAAAGTCAAAAACATTGAGGAATCTTTTACAAATGACAGAAAACATTTTCATTCAGGATAAATGCACTTAAAGAGTTTTTCACATTGAATTTCTTGAATGTGTTCGAGCTGATGAAAGGAAGAAAGAAGGCAATGAAAGGTTTTTTAGTAGCAGGGACGAGTTTTTAAACTGCAGTGTTTTTCTCTCCAGATTCACCAGACTCCACTCAGAAAAACAAGGATTTTAGCAGCGATTATTTGAAGTTTATTATTTTGCCTTTATTTAATGGTTAATGGAATAGTTATTGGAAAACAATAATAAAAAGGTTACTTCTGACACTTTACATTTATGCTTTAATCCATTTGTTAAATCTATTTAGCTATCATAAATGTTTAAACTATCAAAATGTGACTAGAATGACTTGTAAATATAATATGTTTCCCGTCTGGTCTGATGTAGGAGAGGAAGACATTTAAGTATTAAAACTCGTCCCTGAAGCGGTCAAACGTCTGATAAAAAAAGCACTTCTCAGGTCCGAGACCCTTCGTCCCTCCTGTTGCATTGATAAAGAGTTTGTACCTTTTGTACGTCTCAAGGCATCTATTTTTTTCTCACAGCGAAACTAACATCAGTCCATTTACATACATACATATTCACACGAAGAAATAACAAGAAGAGTATTTGCTATTTAAGTTGCTTATCTGGTAAACTTTAGTCACAGCTGCATCTTTGTCAAGCGGTGGCGTATAAAGAATCAGGTTGAAGCTGCTTTTACAATAAGAGATCTGTGCTTCTCCTTCGATAGTGGTCAAAACACGAAATCCCTCTGACAACAGCGCTGCAGATGGGAACCACGTGACAGCAACACCAAATATCGGCTTTATTCCAGTGAGAAGATTCAGAGCATCTTTACAATTAAACGGTTAGTTCATGAATGTAAATTTCCACCATGCAGCAAACAGAAAACAGCTTTTTATACGATCACTAACCTGATGTTAACGAGGCTTTAACACACACACTAACTACCCAACGTTGGGTAGTTAGTGTGTGTCTGATTGTTCCTCTTGTTGCTGTTAATGAAACATTAATTTGTAACATTTTGTTTCACGTAAATTCATAAATATACAAATTTAAACTTAGATTAAAACTAAAATGATGCTTGACAAACAGAAAAACATTACTGTGGATTCTGGAGAATGAAGAGAAAAATATAAGAAAGTAGCCATGAGTCATTATCAAGCCAATAGCTAACAAGAATCAGCAGTCTGGGAATATTGATTGATTGATTGACTGAGTGTAGTGTGTTCGGTAGTCACTGCTCTTGTACAGCAGGTTAGCTGGTAGGAAGCATTGAGTACCAGGTGTCTCACAGTGTTTAATAGTGGAGACAGACAGAACTCCAGTAACATTAGAAATCAATAAACTGATCAAATAAAACACAAAAGCTGTTTGTTAACCTTCAGCATGAGAGTGTGTTTGTGTTCTTTCTTCAGTCTCATGTAATGTTTTGTTCATCAATCATAACTTCAGTTTTACCTCTCTTCAGATTTTAAAAGTTTGTTACAGATGAGAACTGAGGAGTTAATGTTAACTAGTCTAACAGCTCAGGTAGCTCCTGATTTTAGTTAGTACTTTAACATCATTTTAGTATTTTAATCTAAAGAGTTATATTCAAAGTTTACAAGAAATAGTTAATCTCACTTCTCGAAGACAGAATGCAGTATTTTTTATGTACAAACAATATGTTCATACGCAGGTGTAACACACTGGAATAAAGCCACTGATTTGTGTTAAAGTACAGAAGAGATCTGCAATACTGAGAACACGTCTGTTAGAATAAAAAAACATTCACATATTCAGGAAACTGATCATCACTGATCTCTTCATGAAGAAAAATAAACTTTCTGTCAAACAGAAATAGAGTCTCTCGCTCTCACGTCGCCTATACGCAGAGCCGCCTCTCCTGATTGGCCGGAGTTGATCGCAGGAATGTATCTCAGGCCAATCAGGGAGGAAGGGTGTCGAGTGTTCGTTAAATATGTAAATATATTGTTAACGGACGAATAACTGTCACACATTGATTCAGTTCAGAGTTATACACAGATGTACAGTTAGTGGAACATGGATGATGAGGTTCTGGCATAAATATGTTAAAAATAAAAAGGACTTGAAATCATTTAAGAGTCGGGGGAAAAACAGTTAATCTGAACCAGTCTGTTCTGTCACACTGCATCCATGTAAATGTTTTTAATTCAACACTGTAGAGTTTTGTTATCATTCGCATCTTTTACACGTTGTGTGTCGACACAAACAAAAAATGACACCGAATTTTCTTCTGAAATTCAACACGGACCTGAAACTAAACTGAAATGACAGGAGAGACACAGGAAATTTAGATTATTCAGTGATAAACGTGCAGTTTCAATAAATTGATGAGTTGACCCGTTGAATTTTAATTGGGTTATATTTTTTCACCAGACACTCGAAACGTTTGTAGTTCCTCAAGTTTCAGCCTGTTTGTGAAAATCATTAATACGACAAAATAAATCCTGGTTTTAAAAATTCTTAAAGTTTCTGAAAATTTGGAAAAGGCAGCAATTAGCACTGCAGAAATGACGCACAGATGACAGTCAGAAGCTCGTTGACGGTAGGAAGTTAAAACTCCAGACGTCATTAATGTTTAATAAATGATATTCAACTCGTTAGGCTTAATTATAGTTTCCTCCTAAAATACCAAAATCTCTAACAACTGTGCGTGAAAATGAAAAAGTAAAAATGATGTTCATGTTCGTAAAGTTATTTGAATCTCGACGAACACGCAGCGTTTAGCATAGCAACATTAGCACGCTCTCAGTTAGCATGCAGGTATTCTGTTTGTATTGATTAGTGATACAGCCGAGAATAACGGGCTTCACTCGGTGGCTTCTTGTGAACTCATGAATGAAGTTCATGAGAATCCATCCGATGTTTCCCAGAAATGTCACTTCCTCATTTACAAAAATGCTCAAAGTCGTTTCCAGGATTAACTCGAATTTGACTGCACTGATTAAATGTCTGGTGAAAACAACAATTAAAACTCAACAAGTTGAGGAATTTAGTCGGAAGAAACTGGTCTCAGACACCGTTTTGAACTAAAGAGAGATATTATTTCAGTCTCTTTTCTTTCCCAGTAAACCGTTTAGTCGTTTCTCTGAACATCCAGAGAGCAAAGAAAACGTGTTTTCTCCACGTAGTGTTTTTCTCACCGTTCTGTTCTTTAAGAACAACCAAACATACAGACGACAGAACCGACTGACTTTCCTCTTTCATCACGAGAGGCTGCAGGCGGGCGTCCTGCTGGTGTTTGTTTCTGGACTTTGAATTTTATTAAAATATTTGTGAGGCGGGAGAGGATCAGCTGGGCTAACGACTTCTGATGAGTTTCATTGGAGACGGTAAACTTGGAATTTACAGTTACGAGAAAACGATCTCATAATAATGAGACACCGAAACTCGTAGTTACGGGATCTTTTCTGCACTCTTCTGTTGAATTCTTTGGTGAAAGACTTCAAAAAACAAAGATCTTCATCTCTTGTAGAAAAATTCAACAGAAAACTGAAAAGACTAGAATTACAAGATTTGGTATCTTGTAATTACGAGATGTGTAATCCCGTCATAGTTCTTTATGGCTTTTCTGTTAAATCTTCTTGTGAAAAATATCAGATATGGCTCTAATAATGACAATATCTTCTCTGGGGTTTTTGCAGAGTTTTCTATTGATTTGTTTAGTACATTTTCTTGTGAAAAACTCTTTAAAAAGGAGATAATTCTTTAAATGTCTCCTTACTTTTATTTATGTGCTTCCGAAGTCACTGAAATAAATTATCTTTATCTTTAACCAAAAACTTTCTCCAGTATTATTGCAGGTGAATACAGTCATGCATTAAAACCCGGAGCTCATTAAAGACAAAAGAATATTTGTCAATTTTACTCTGAGGACACATCAAGGGATCATTAAAATATTCATAAACGCAGGAACAAACTCTGTGTATTGATTAATTCTTCTTTAAAATGTTCCCAGAAACTGAAGTGGCGACTTCAAATGTTTTTGTCTGATCAGCAGCCAAAAGTCCAAATCAATTGATATGAAACTGTGCCCTGCAAAGTCAATAAATGACTAAATTAAATTATCAGTGATCAAATTATAATTTCTGTCCTTCAACGAATCGTTTACCTTAAAAACTGAGCTCAGGTGTGTGCTGGTTCAGAGTAAAATCCAGTAGAATCCAATAGAAGTCTAGTAGTTTAATTAAGTTTGTCTCAGCAGCAACAGGATTTGAATTCTGTCGCCTTTGTGAAGCTTCCAGCCTGTTCACCGTTTCCCTTCCAGGCAGGATTTTTTTTTCCAGGATGTAAAACTGACCTGGAAAAGTCCCAGATGCTGTATTTTCCCAGCTGCCCGCAAATGCAGCACAATAAATCCAAGACCACGTGAAATCTGATGATTCAAAACTTCAGAGACGGACGTGATGAAAACAGCCGAGGTAACTGAATCCTTCAGCGCCACGATTGGCCGACCTGCGTCTTCATCACAAAACAGGAACATTTAAACTCTCCGACAAACTCGTCTGCTGAATCCAAACAAAAGCAGCCGGTAAAAGTTTCAACATCAGAGTCTGAAAGAGCTGTTGCGGCGTCTCTGTGGTCACATGATGCCGTTGGTGACGTACTGGAAGGAGTCGTAGAGTTTGGTGGTGATGGAGCGCATGGATCCGTCCACCAGCTGCTCCACCAGCAGCTGCAGCTGCTCCTCCGTCAGAGACATGTGGAAACGCTCCTTCAGGCCACGGATGGTGCTGGAGCCGTGGAAGCAGGGCAGGTGGGAACCTGGAACAGGAAGTAAAACACAAAGGAGGAAATGTCAGTTACGAGGAGGAAGTAAAACACAAAGGAGGAAATGTCAGTACAAGAAGTATCTTAAGTCAAAGGACAAAAGTATCAGCATCAAAATATACTTCAAATACCTAAATTAAAAGTACTCACAATGCAGAATTATATATATATAAAAATTCACACACACACACACACACACACACACAGACAGTGAGTGCAGCTCCTACACGGGTACTAGTGAGTTAACTAGTGAGTTAACTAGTGAGTTAACTAGCCAGCAGGTGACTCCAGCACGTTAACTAACTACTGAACAAAGAGCCCTCGGACTAAACCAGATCTGCTCTCTAAGAAACGACGGGATGAACTTTTTCTAACTGGAGCTGAACGTGTGGATGGACTGATGTCAGCTGATCAACAGCGGTGTGTGTGTGTGTGTCTGTGTGTGTGTGTGTGTCTGTGTGTGTGTGTACCTTGCTGCATGATCTCCACTATCTGCAGCACCTTCTCCATGTGTTTCCTGGCAGCGATCAGCCCCTGAAGCATCAGCATCTTATAGTAGATGAACATGTCGCCGTCCAGACCGCCCATCACCTGAAACACACATTCATTCAGTCACTTCAGCACACTGACCTCCTGCTGCCTCCCTGTTCTCTATAATGCTCTGCTGCTTTTGGATCAGATTCTAATGATCCTCAGGTCTAATGATCCCCAGATCCTCAGGTTAAAATGATCCAAGTGTCTTCTGAGTCTCTTCTTTTAAAAAAATCAGACATTTTCTGTCACGTGATCATGTGTAAACTGTATTATGTATTGTAATATGTATTGATTGGTGTGTTCGAGAACCAGTAAACTGACAGATAATAGATCAACAATACAACAGAGATGAAACAAAAATAAGTTAAATAATAAAAGAATTCGTGGGCTGCTGCTGATTGGATGCTGTTTAACTGACTAATATTAATAAATGTTGGTAAATAAGGAAACGTTGGCTTCAGTGGGCAGACTGATGCTCCTGAACAAAGGTGGAAACTTTATTTTACAACAATTACAAAGAAAAAGTTAAATGTGGACAAAGAAAACAGTTTACTCACGTCGACAAACTCCGAGGTGAGTTTGAAGGCGGACGTCTCGAAGCCGAGGTTACGTGGAGAGCTGGAGAGGATGAAGCCGAAGTCGATGTGGATGATGTGTCCTTCAGAGTCCAGCAGGATGTTCCCGTTATGTCTGCAGAGACCAGATTCATATCAGACACAGCTACAGACGGTTAGTGTAGCTTAGCACAGAGTGGGAGGGGGGGACCTGTGTCTCACCTGTCTTTGACCTGCAGCAGGTAACAGATGAGACTGTATCCGGCGCAGCTCTGGACGAAGTTCCTCTGAGCGGTGAGGAACGCTTCGGTGGTGAAGCTGCCGTGCTCCTGCAGGAAGTAGTCGAGCAGAGACAGCTGACTCTGTTTACGCACCTGAGGACAGGAAACACGTCAATGCTCTGATTAAACTCACACACTTTACTGCAGTACCTGAGTACTTCTTGTGTTGGTGTGTTTGCGTACCTGGTGCAGAGAGACGGCGTTGAGGACGGGTTCGATCATGCCGCTGTCTAAGGACATCACCAGGATCTTATAGGGTTTGATCCACAGAGGAACTCTCTCCTGCTGCCAGATTGACTGAACACAAACACACAAACAAGGTTTCAGTCAGATATCAGCTGTCTGTTCGCATCGAAGTCACATCGTCACAAGGACGTGAAGTTAAAGCCCCGACCGAGAGTCGACTCTGCAAACCAAACTAACAACAAGCAACGGTTTGGTCTGAAACTCCCCCGTCAACCCTCACCTGTAGTAAAGTGATAATATTCCAGGTGTGTCAGTACCTGCAGCTGCCGGAGGACCTGATAGGCCAGCAGCTCCTGTCGCAGGTCGTCTCCACACTTCACAATGACCGACAGCAGCCTCCAGTTCAGCAGGTGACCGTACGGAGACGCCTCTCTGATCCTCCTGGAGACCAGGACAGAAATACACAAATATGTCAAATATTAATACACGTATGTACAGTATACACACACACACACACACACACACACAGCTCTGGACTCACCGGACTTTCTCCTCCCAGGGTTCTTTGAGGGCGACGGCGGACGGGTCCTCGGGGTCTCTCCTGAACGTGGTCGGAGTGTGAGCGAGGTTCTCCGACAGGCGCCGTCTGGAGAACCAACAGAAAAACAAACAGAACACCTGCTCAGGTACTGAGTACATATGTGGTGATGATAATAATGATGATGATGATGATGATGCAGGATATAAAGTCATTTAAATGTACCTGATGTCTCCAGCAGCGATGAAAACCGGCTCTTTGCTCTCCAGACTCGTGATGCTGTCGACGGAAAACTGACTGATGTTGTCGCTGCTGCTGGTCTGAGCCTCCGCCTACAACACACACACACACACACACACACACACACACACACACACACAGACACACACACACGCACACAGACAGACACACACACACACAGACACACACACACGCACACACACACAGACAGACACACACACACACACACACACACACACACGCACACACACACACACACAGACACACACACACACACACACACACACAGACACACACACACACACACAGACACACACACACACACACACAGACAGACACACACACACAGACAGACACACACACAGACAGACACACACAGACACACACACACACACAGACACACAGACACACACACACACACAGACTGTTGTTGAACAGCTGTTCGGTGATCAATAAAGTCATCAGCAGGTCTGATGTTTGCGTTGTCTGACCTCCACCTGCAGCTGTCCGATGTCGTCGGTCGCCCACGCCTCGTCGTCGTTGTCGTAGTTCGGGACGGTGGAGAAACTTCCTGCTCTGTGCTCTGATGTCATCCCGCTGTTAGCGTTAGCCGCGGTGACGCCGCCGCCACAGTCCAGATTCTCCGCAGAGCGCGCCGAGCGGATCCTCGTCTCCGGGATCCGGACCGGAACCGGAGACGTCTCGAAGCTCTCGCACTCCAACACCTCCACGTAGATGATGTACGGAGCCTGAGGAGGAGGAGGAGGGGTAGGACCTGCTCAGGTGTGTGTGGCCTGCTCGGGTGTGTGTGTGTCGCCTGCTCAGGTGTGTGTGGCCTGCTCAGGTGTGTGTGGCCTGCTCGGGTGTGTGTGTGTCGCCTGCTCAGGTGTGTGTGTGGCCTGCTCAGGTGTGTGTGTGGCCTGCTCAGGTGTGTGTGTCGCCTGCTCAGGTGTGTGTGTGTGGCCTGCTCAGGTGTGTGTGTGGCCTGCGCAGGTGTGTGTGTGGCCTGCTCAGGTGTGTGTGTGGCCTGCTCGGGTGTGTGTGTGTGGCCTGCTCAGGTGTGTGTGTGTCGCCTGCTCAGGTGTGTGTGTGTGGCCTGCTCAGGTGTGTGTGTGTCGCCTGCTCAGGTGTGTGTGTGGCCTGCTCAGGTGTGTGTGTGGCCTGCTCAGGTGTGTGTGTGGCCTGCTCAGGTGTGTGTGTGGCCTGCTCGGGTGTGTGTGTGTGGCCTGCTCAGGTGTGTGTGTGTCGCCTGCTCAGGTGTGTGTGTGTCGCCTGCTCAGGTGTGTGTGTGTCGCCTGCTCAGGTGTGTGTGTGGCCTGCTCAGGTGTGTGTGTGGCCTGCTCAGGTGTGTGTGTGGCCTGCTCAGGTGTGTGTGTCGCCTGCTCAGGTGTGTGTGGCCTGCGCAGGTGTGTGTGTGGCCTGCTCAGGTGTGTGTGTGTGGCCTGCTCAGGTGTGTGTGTGGCCTGCTCAGGTGTGTGTGTCGCCTGCTCAGGTGTGTGTGGCCTGCGCAGGTGTGTGTGTGGCCTGCTCAGGTGTGTGTGTTACCTTGTCCTTGGAGTTGAGCACCACGGCCTGTGTGTGTGGGATCCTGCAGACGTGGTGTTGGTGTTCGGCGGTCGGCAGCCACACTCGGGCCGGCAGCTTGTGGTTGAGCAGCGACAGCTCTGAGATCAGCCGTTGGGTCTTCTGCTCTTTGGTCGGCAGCGTCGCCAAACGCTTCCCGATGCAGAGCAGAGACTTAACGAACTCCCTCTGAGGACGGAGACGCTCCGGCTGGAAGACACGGCAGAGAGTCACTGAAGAGTCCCAACACGAGTCACATGCAAACTGACGAGAGGTCATTCACACCACAACACACTAACCAACCACAACACACTAACCACAACACACTAACCAACCACAACACACTAACCAACCACACTAACCAACCACACTCACTAACCACAACACACTAACCAACCACACTCACTAACCAACCACACTAACCAACCACACTCACTAACCACAACTCACTAACCACAACACACTAACCACACTCACTAACCAACCACACTCACTAACCACAACACACTAACCACAACACACTAACCACAACTCACTAACCACAACACACTAACCACACTCACTAACCAACCACACTCACTAACCACAACACACTAACCACAACACACTAACCACAACTCACTAACCACAACACACTAACCAACCACAACACACTAACCAACCACAACACACTAACTAACCACACTTGACGGAAACGTTTCATACGTTTTGGAGAAAATCAAAGAGTCAGTTTCTGCTGATGAAGAAACATGAATCGTAACAGACGAACACATCCGCTGACTAACACAATGATGGTGAAGTTTATTATTATTCTGTTTCTGTGTTCGATGCATTAAAGGTTAAACCTGTTGTGACGGGAACTTTCCTCCAAAAACACTTCAGTCAGCTGAGGTTTGGTTTGGTCAGTTTCTATGATTCAGTTTAAATATCTGATCTATAAACTTGGTGCTGTTGTCAGTATCGCAGCCTCCTCCTCCTCCTCCTCCTCCTCCTCCTCCTCCTCCTCCTCACTTCCTCCCCATCGCCATGGCAACGAGGAGTCAGATTTCTGTTTTCTGTCTGCAGCAGGTTTTGATTTCACTGCAGGTTTCTTCTCTTTTATTCTAATGAACTGTGTTCTTCTGTAAACGAGGAGAGGAACTATTGAAAAGCAGAGGAGGAACCGCACGTTTTCCACGTAATATTAGACCTCATCGTTACTCCGCCTGCAGGAATATGTTGCATTTTAGATACTTATCTGTCTGGATTTATAGAAGAACAGGTGGTTAAAGAAGCCCGACCAGAGCTGACAGACGGCTTCAACTTCTCTCAACAGTTTCTTTAAAACAGACTGCTGTTAACTTCATGCTAATGACTTAGAATAACAACACAGAAATAATGTGAAGGCTTTCTGTTTAGACGGATCAATAGTGCACATGAACTCAATCACGTGATCCCTCAGAGTCAACACCAGCAGATGTTCAGTTCTTTATTCAGAACAGAAAAGTTGCTGAACCTTTCATCATCTCAAACTGTCTGAACCGTTTCTACCGTTTCTCTGTTGTCAGCCATGAACTTTCTCTGAAAACAAGCGATTCAAAAGCTTTTCTTTACTTTTTCAGGTCAGAAGTTCAGCAGAAGAAGTTTTACTATACGTCTCCCTCTTCAGTCTCTCCTGGCTCTTAGTTTCACTTGAAGAGACGTCAGAGATCCTCGTCTGGAAAAACTAAGTGGAAAATATGATGAAACATCAGCAGACGAGCCGAGAAGAAGAAAAACATCCCTCCATCTCCCTCTCGTCTCTTTAATGGTCTGTTTCTCTTCTTTTGGACGACGAAAAGAGGAAAAAGACTCAGAGTTTTCTCTCTAGCTCTCTCGGCCAATCACATCGTACTCTGCGTCTGGCTCCCAGCCAATGGAGAGCCTTGGTCTGCATGTGACTCAACAGCCGGCCAAGAATGTGACAGCAGAGAAAACACTGCAGAAACGTCTCAGAACTAATCATCTGCAGAGAAACTGGAACCCAGTTTGAACTCTGAGCTTCACAACAAACTGCAGCTGAAGACGAGCCGAGAAACCAGCTCTGAAGGACGGACGAAGGCCGACGAAGAGTGCGGTCACGCGAGCAGCTCTGTGAGGCTGAGCTCGGCATGTTTCCCACCTTCACCATCTCAGTTCAGCGTGTTTAACATTAGCTCATCAGCAGTAAAGAGTCCAGCTCGAGGGGATCAAACCTGAAATAGAGCTGCAATGAACAGCTGATGATGCCGTCTCCTTGTGTATTTAAATACACATTTTACTGCATATTATTATTTATATATATATATGTTATTATATTATTATAAATACATTTCCTCCACCAGCAGCGTCTGAAATACCAGACTTCATTTAAAAAGTCGGAGCTTTTATCAAACTGGCAATAAATGTTTAATGGGCAGAATTTTTTACCTGACTTGATTTTTTCTAAGTCAGTAGTGTTGTTTTACGCATTTTATTTATCCGTACAGTATTATTAAAATTGATAACTGATCAGAATTTTACTGTTATTTTATAATTACTGTAATTGTCAAGTTTCTGATAATAAAAATGTTTTTGTTCAAGTTTACACATTACAACATTTGGTGTTCAGATCACGATCAGATCAGATCAGATCAACAGCTGGAAGTGGTACGACCCTGCTGTTCCCTTCTTGGTGTCACAACAATGAGACAATAACAAAAGAAAAGAGTCTGGGTCTGACCTCCTCATGGACGGCTTCCACTTTTGGGTTACTCCCCGTCCGTCGCAGGCCGGATCCGGGCCCGCTGCTCGCCGTGGTGGCGTCTGACTTGGATCTCTGGTGGGTCCTTCTGGACGGGGAAACGAACGCCTCCGCCTCCCCCAGCACGGGGCTGTCCGGGGCGGGGCCAGCCGTAGAGAAGGAGAAGGTGGACTCCATGTTGCTGCTGTTGTGCCTTCGGTGACAACGGCGGTGGGACGGTGAGGACGCCGGGCTGTCGGAAACAGACGCTGAAACTGCTTGGGGAGCCTCAGATGAAGGAGAAGAAGGTTTGAGTTCGTCAGACAGGATGAGTTTTCTGAGCTTGGTGCCTCTGGAGTGACGCTGGGTGGAGATGTGCATGTCGGAGGAGTAAGCGCCCAACAGCCAAGCCGTCAGCAGAGAGAAGGTGATGCCACCTCTGCAGCGGTGGATCTGAGACACAGAGAGAGACTTCAGAACAAATTTCACCGTCCAAAATATTACATTTTCAACAAATATGTTTTCAAATAGAGCTGGGCGACCGAGCAAGGGTCAAGATCTGATTCCTAATCTAGGGTTCAACCATCGACCAGGGCACCAGGGCATAAGGAGGCTGGGTGCTGCACATCCACAGGCCCCATTAAAAAAACATGCCAACCAACAATTTACCTCCCAAGTGCCAGTTTTCGTAACGTGGGACAATACACCAAACCTCTACATGGCTTTAGGGTTCTTCTAAGGGCCACACTCACCAGGCGTGTCTGAGGACTCACCAGGTGTCTGAGGACTCACCAGGTATGGTCTGATGGCGTCTCCCACCTCGGTGTCCATATGCACGTACATGTTGAGCAGCTGCGGCAGGTAGAAGTCCACCTCGCTGTCGGGGAAGCTGAAGAGGCGGTTCCCGATGTACGCCTGCACCCCCGGCTCCTTTGACTTGTACAGGTAGGAGATCGCCATGGAAACATCAAACAGCTTGGACTCGAACAGGCGCAGCAGCCACGACTGTTTAGACGACGACGCGGACGGCAGCAGAGAAGACGCTGGCCGGGCTGAAAGAGGTGGGTTCTGCTGGGAGCTTCCGCCTTGCTTCCCAGAACTCCCCTCCTCCTCTTCCTCCTCGTCTTCTTCTTTGATGAAGCTGGTGTCCGGGCTGATGTGCCACTGTGGACCGGCGCACTCTGTTAAGTCCGTTTGCTGCTGTTGTTTGTTGTCAACATGTTGCTGTTCAGGCACTTCCCTGTTCTGCAGTTTGACCTTGAGTAGAACTTCCTGGCAAGCCTTCAGAGCGACTTCCGGGTCGATCACTGGAAGCAGAAAACAAAGAAGTCAGACTGATCGTAACCTCAAACTTCTAAAGAACAAAAGTCCTGCCAGCGTCCCACAGAAGCTGCAGTGTTCATGGCACCAACAATGCTAATAAAGTCCAGCCGGCTCTGGCGGATTCGCAGGCTCAATATTAATTTATTCCCACATCAGAAACGTGACATTATGCAATCCCTTCCATTAATTGTCCTCGCCTGGATTAGCGATCGGTGAGGCGAGCTGGTTTGGTTGTAGGAACTTCTATTGTGAAAATTATTTAAACATTTCCAAAAACTTTTGTTTTTGTGTTATTTTGTGTTAAATTGCTGTAATATTTGAAAAAGTTGAAATAAAGTTTGGAACTGTGTAAAAGTCACTGATATTTATAAAGTGTAATGAGTTCCGAGGAGCCTCTTGAGGATCGATTATAATTGATCTAATAATCAGCTAATCGCTTCAGCTGTAAACATTTATAAAATAAAAGTGACACTAATATACAAATACAAAATCATATTTATAGGTAAAACTACATTTCAACTTTCAACTTGATAAACAGATAAACTGGTTGGAATAGTTCAGTTTAATGCAGAACTGGTGAAATCAAACATTCGGATTCGCTGACTTTGCCTCCTCTAAGAATGAACGGTACGAATCACGGTAATAAATCCTAAAACTACGTGTTCTGTCCTGGTCACCTTGGTCGGCACCCAGGTCCATCTCCATGGCGTCCTCTGAGATGACGTCCAGGGGGGGGCTGGGGCCTCGCGGGTCGCCGCCGCTCGACGTGCCGCTGCTGCCGATGCCCTCGCTGGCGCTGCTGCTGCCGATGCTGCCGGTGCTGCCGATGCTGCCGCTGGGGCTGGAGCTGCGGGGGCTGGCGCTGGGCGAGGATGGCTGCTCGCTGTGGGGGGGCGGGGGCAGCTGCAGCTGGGGGCGGTGGTGGTGGTGATGATGATGATGATGATGATGATGGTGGTGGGCAGGGCAGTCAGAGGAACTCTCAGAACAGGAGGAAGATGACGAAGAAGAGGAGGTAGAGGAGGCGCTGGAGGGGGAGGAGGGGCAGGAGAAGGTGGTGGGGGAGGAGGAGGAGGCTGGCAGAGGGGGTGCGGCTGAGTGGGAGGGGCTGAGGTGGAGCGGCCGCAGAGCCGGGGACAAGGAGACCTCGGCGTCGGCCATTTTGGAAGAGCGGCGGGCCTGCAGGAAGAGAGAAAAACAGGAAGTTTCATGTTGGAAACATACAAACATCACGTAAAGACTCTGATGTGTGTTGTTGCCTCCCGCCCACACATCAGTGTGCGTGTGTGTGTGTGTGTGTGTGTGTGTTATGTAATGCCCTCCTGCCTGCACACCAAACTGTGAAGTGGATTATATCTGACTGTCCAATCACAGACCTCCCTCAACACTGATGAAACTCGACAGATGTGCGTTCGGGGAGAAGCTGGGAGCGTTTGGTTTGTTGCAGCTGAGCTCCCTGACTCAGATAATGCAGCTCTGATGTGGAGTTTTATTATCAATATTAATAATCTGTCGTTTAATCTGAGGCTAACAGGGAGATCACAACATCCGCCTGTTGTGTCTGCGAGTGACGCAGGTGATGAGCTTCATCTCTAAGGAGGAGTGTGTTTCTATTTCTATCACAGACTCCATGTTTCCTCTGGTTTCATAAGTGGTGGAGGAAGAACTCTGATCATTTACTGCAGTAAAAGTACTAATACACACTGTAAATACTCTGGTACAGTAAAAGTACTAATACACACTGCGTTGCCGTGACAACGCCTCTTCTCTCATCTACCGTTTGAAATGCAGAATAAAGAGACAGTCGACATTTAGTTTGTGTTGACTGACAGAAGAATCGACGTTTCCTCTGAAGGTTGTTGTGGCTCCTAAAGGTTCAATCAACTGTTTCAACGGGATGAAAATGTTTTACACAACAAACTGAGGAGTTCACATGTTGTTTCTCCAGATGTCACCAAACCACCGAGCTCCACCCAGACACATGTTGAACTGATGGGGGGGGGGCTCCAGTAAAGTGTCGTTCAGTTTAAAAGTTACTTTTTGTTCCTCAGCAGCTTCATCTGACAAACACATGAAGAAGAGTATGATGTCACCACACAGCAGTGTGTGTGTGTGTGTGTGTGTGTGTGTGTGTGGCCTCCGCCCACGCCTCACATCTGGAAACCATCTCACACACACGCACACACGTTGCTATGGAGACAGTGTTTACTTTCACTACTATCACCTGAATGACAGATGACCTCACTGTTTGACCTTTGACCTGCCGGCTGCTGATTGGTCGTCATGTTAGTTTTTGATAGTTTGGTCCTGACCAAAGGAGAAAATGGCAGAAATGTTCCTTTATGTCTCTGCCAGTTCGCTCTGATTGAAACCATCATCCTCATTTATTTGTGTTAAAGTCTGAACTGGAAGTCAGAAGGAGATCGAAGGCTAAAAGGGAAACAGAGTTTAAATTTAGAGTTTAAATTCCACAGTTACTAACTGTTTTACAGGCTGATTACAGCAGTTTTAGGTTCTAAATATTAAAAGTTTTAAAGCAGGACAACAAAAGATAAACGACTAAACAAATGAAAGTATTTAGATTTGATTATTTCTGTGGAGAAGACTGAAGAAGGACGACGTGTCTGTTTCGACAAACGAACATTAAACACTGATGAATAAATACAGTTCTGGTGTTAATATGGTGCCCGACTGTAGTCGGGAGCAATGCACCCTGGGTGTTGTAGTCGTGTTGGAGAAACATAAAAAGTTCTCAGTAACGAGCTAACTACTAAATCAGCTCATTAAAACTTCAGGACGTCCCGGAAAGACTTCAGTCAGGTGTGAATCTGTTGCTAGGAAACATCTGTAGCACTGTCCAATCAGGAGCCTGCAGCTGTTGACGTTCTCCGCCTACTTTTGGTGTATTTGAAATAAACAAATTTAAATAAAGTTTAAATCAAAACAAAGGAGGAAACTGAGCCGAACAGAGTGTCAGTGAACGCAGCGTCAGTACTGACTGATGGGGGAGTCTGACGTGTGCAGTTCAGGGCAAAGTGTGAAGTTTATCATCACAACATCACAGCTGACTGACACACACACACACACACACACACACACACACACACACACACACAGAAAGACACACACACACACACACACAGAAAGACACACACACACACACACACACACAGAGAAAGACACACACACACACACACACAGAAAGACACACACACACACACACACACACACAGAAAGACACACACACACACACACACACACACACAGAAAGACACACACACACACAGAAAGACACACACACACACACACAGAGAAAGACACACACACACACAGAAAGACACACACACACACACAGACACAGAAAGACACACACACACAGACACACACACACAGAGAAAGACACACACACACACACACAGTAAATACAACAGTATAAATGTTCAATATATATTCAAAACATATGAAATATTATTGGAGTATTTTACAACACAAGTCAGTGCTGAGAATAGAAACCAGCCTTTATCTTATTATGATTGTTATTATTATTATTATTATTATTATTATTATTATTATGATTATTATGATTATTAAGGAAGCACGATTAACAGGCAGCTGAACAGAAGTTTCAAATCCACATCTGAGTACTTTTTAATATTATAGAATTTCAGAAAAACTTCGATATATATATGTGTGTATGTGTGTATATATACACACATACACACATATAGGAGGAGGAGCAGCAGGAGGAGGAGGAGCAGGAGGAGGAGGAGGAGCAGGAGGAGGAGGAGCAGGAGCAGCAGGAGGAGGAGGAGCAGGAGCAGGAGGAGGAGCAGGAGGAGGAGGAGGAGGAGGAGGAGCAGCAGGAGGAGGAGGAGGAGGAGGAGCAGGAGGAGCAGCAGGAGCAGGAGGAGGAGGAGGAGGAGGAGGAGCAGCAGGAGGAGGAGGAGGAGGAGGAGCAGCAGGAGGAGGAGGAGCAGCAGGAGGAGGAGGAGGAGGAGGAGGAGCAGCAGGAGCAGGAGGAGGAGGAGGAGGAGGAGGAGGAGGAGCAGCAGGAGGAGGAGGAGGAGGAGGAGCAGCAGGAGGAGGAGGAGCAGGAGGAGCAGCAGGAGCAGGAGGAGGAGGAGGAGGAGGAGGAGGAGGAGCAGCAGGAGGAGGAGCAGCAGCAGGAGGAGGAGGAGGAGGAGGAGGAGCAGGAGCAGGAGGAGGAGGAGCAGGAGCAGCAGGAGGAGGAGGAGGAGCAGCAGGAGGAGGAGGAGGAGGAGGAGGAGCAGCAGCAGGAGGAGGAGGAGCAGGAGGAGGAGGAGGAGCAGGAGCAGAGCCGCTCCCTCCTGATGAAAACAAACCGGAGGAAGGAGGAGGAGAGCCGGGCAGCAGCAGGCCCTGAGCCCGGGGATCGACACCGGGGACAGCCGGGGACAGCCGGGCGGCTCCCGGCGAGCTTCACCGGGTCAAACCAACGAACCCGCCGAGAGGAGCGGCAGACCTACCGGGACCTGAAGCGGCTTCACTCCGGTTTAAAGGTCCCGAGGCTCGGGCTCCGATCCGGGTTTCGTCCCGGCAGTTTCCGGGTCGAATCGAAGTCTTTAGTCCAGATCGTAGTCCGGGTCTCGGTCCGGGTCTCGGTCCGGGTCTCGGTCCGGGGTTCAGGCTCTGGAGCGGTCCATCGGGTCCGGGCTGGTGGCCTGGCTCTGCTCGGATCGGATCGACTCTGCTTTAAGGCAGCAGTGACGCAACATCCGTCAAGGCAGCCGCAGTCCCACACGACCGGAACTTCCGGTGGACATTTACACAATAAAAGCACGATTACGACAAAAAATGTCTTATTTTTTGTATTTTATTTATGTTTGAATATAATATGAATGGAAATTAAATCTCACAAAATCTATAATCATAATAATAACCCAAGTGGAAGAAGTCAGTGTTGTTTTTCTCCTCCATAAATCTGCATCTAACATGAAAACTTTTGGGTTTACGTTGATAGATCATTAAATATCATCATCTTGGACTCTTGGAAACTGCAAAGGTCCATTATTTATTTACAGTTTTCTGATATTTTATAAACTGATTGATCAATTCAGTAATCATGAAAATATTCAACAGTCAATAATTAAGTCAATTGTTAAATTCAGCCCTGAAAAAGAATGTAAAGTTGAAAGTTGAAATGTAGTTTTACCTATAAATATGATTTTGTATTTGTATATAAGTGTCACTTTTATTTTATAAATGTTCACAGCTAAAGCGATTAGCTGATTAATAAGTGATTAATTATAATTATTAATCGTGTCATCCACTGGCTCGAGCTTCTCAGATTTACTTTATCACATATGATGGTTAATTTAATATGTCGGTTTTGTATTATTGATTAGACAAAACAAATAATGTGAAAGCGTCACATTATATATTGATAATGATACATATTAAAAACAATCTTGATAGAGTGTGTATGTATATACTGCATTATGTATGTTCAGGTGTAGACTGGTGTTTCTATATATAAAGATACGATGTTTGAGTCTAAAATCATCTGTATAAGTAAATAAAAATATAAATGTACATCATGAAAAGCAGGTTTAGAAAATAAATTAAACATTAGTTTTTCCTCAGAACTTTGTTACTTAACACGAAAATAGAGAAAAAAATATTATGAATATCAATCAATTAGTAATATATATAAATATATGTAAGTATTGCATATATTTATATTTGCTGGACAGGTGTATCATTAAATAATTTCACCCTAGTATTTCGTAATTGTCACAATGCTTTTATTTTGAAGAGCGCATTGTATCGGTTCCGGTCCAGTTAACTTGACGAAGCTGCTGATTTTGGTTCCGTTTCCGTTTGGAGAGAAATGTTCCGCTCGTGCACAAACATAAATAAATATAAAATAAAAACACCCACTCAGTTCTTCAGCCGAGGATTAAATCAACATGTTTCATTTAAACTATTTTCTGTCCGAAGGATTTTATAAATATTTTATTTTTCTTTAGATTTCTTCTGTTTGTGAAAAATCTTCAGTTTAATTTGAACCTCAACCAATTAAAATATTCTAAACATTAAAATAATATTAGTAATACTTCAGAACATTATTTATTAGTGTTATAAACTGCATCACAACACTATGTGTATTTCTTATTAATTATTACTTCCACCTGTATATTTATATTATATTAAATACAGTAAAACTACCTGATTGTACTTCAGGACGCTGCAATAGAGGATGAAGGAAACAACCGAGGAAGAGAAGGGAGAATTAAGGAAAAGGAAAGGAAGAGGAAAGGACGAAGGACAGGGAAGGAACGGAAAATAAAAGGAGGATGAAAAGGAAGAGAAAGAAAATGAATAAAAAAAGGAAATAAAGGGAGAGAAGGAAAAAAACAAGATGTGGAAGAAAATAAACAAAAGGCAAAAGATGCAAAAGGAGGAACAGAAAGGAAGAAGGAAGAGGAAAGGGAAGATTGGGGAATGAAGAAAATGACATGAAGAACATGAAATAAAGAGAAAAGAAAGGAAAGGAAGAAAAGGAAAAGGGAACTGGTTGAGAAGGAAGGAAAAGTGGAAGAAGAGGAAACAAAATGAAAGCAATGAAGTGTTTTGTGCCACTTCTTTATTCAGTCGTCAGCGTAGGAAAATATATTCACATTACTGTTCAGCGTCTGGCTTCGGTCCTCCGTCTCCTTCGCTTCTCTTCACAACAAACAAACAAACAGAGTCACACTGCAAAATTAAAGGTGCATTTCACTGATTACTGTGGTTTCCAAACCAAAGGGCACACGGGGGAAGCCCCCCCCCCCCCCCCCCCCCCCCTTCAATATTTAATTATAAGAGTAAAGTGCAAAAAAACACAAAAGCCGTCAAGTTACTGGGAAAGAAAAACAAACTTTTAAAGTTAATAATATACAAAAACAGACACAGTCACAGGAAAACCATGCAGGAAGCCCACAGTGACTTCCACAAAGCAAAGATATTATTAAAAGATCTTCATAGCAACAGTAAGAATAATAATAATAAAATCTGCACATCAACAAGCTGTACAACTGTATGAAATAGCAAAGACAGACGGCAACAACAAGAACAAAACCAAAGGATAAATTAACAAGAAAAACTCTTTAGATTTTGCAAAAACATTGATGGTGAAAAAACTTGATTGCAATTTTCTTATTTGCACTGAGTGAACAGAAAATGGCACCATGAAGCTTTAAATGTTGCTGTTTGATGTCAGAATCCAACTCAGGTTCTCATCTGTGGACTTCATTACCCAGAAGTCCCCAGAGTTCCTGAGCCCAAGAGGTAGCGGCGCCTGGAAGGCTTCACTCAGGGCAGCGAATTCCCTTTATTTTCAACAAAAATCCAGTGGACTGAATTCAGGAGATGAAATTACAGAAACTCTGAGTGGATCTCTGACAGGAAACAGGGCTACTTTCAGTTTAAACTGGGAGTTAACCATCATCATCATCGTCATCATCACAATGACGGCAGTGATCGACCAGGATCAGCTCGGTCGTACAAACGTCTCGTCATCTTCGCTGTCGACTCACCAGACTTCATCAGCGTCTCAACTAATTCATTGATTTCGAATAATATAAGTAAGATGTCGAGTTTTACTTACTATTAAATAATTATTGATTGATCAAAGGAAACTGAAGTTCTTGTTTTATTCTTTAAGACGTGACATCAGAGGACGCTGTCTCGTTTAGTCTGATCCTTCGAGGTCGACGCACCGCTACCCGAATCCCGATCCTTTAATCTTTGATTATCTGACCCGTTTCTGGTTTTGTGTTTTTTGAGCATCACGGCTCCACAGTGAAAGATTTCCGCCTCGACCTTCAAACCCGGGTTCCTGAAGCGGGTCCCAACTGGGCCAAACTGGAGTTTCTGCCTTTGCTGATATCCAGTCGGTCCAGTCTGACCAGCAGGAGGGCAAAACTGGTCCAAACTGAGACTTCATGCCATCTCTGATTTGAACCGTTCGTCTGATTCCTTTTGGATCTTCCAAACATACAGGTGAAGGAAACTCCACGTCCAGTTCACCCAGTTAAAGGACCAAACTGGGTTTTCCTGCATTCATTGACTCCTTTTAGACTTTCACAGTGCTGCTGATCTTCCAAATATTAACACAGATTCCACAGGGAACCAGTTTGAGGGCCAAACTGGGCCAAACTGGGGCTTCTTGCTATTACAGACTTTCTCTGAACCATTTTCTCAACCTCACTTTAGATCCAGACTTCCAAACCTTTCCCAAACTGTCACACAGACTCTGCAGGTAAATTCTCACGTCTAGTCAGCCGGCCAAAGTCCCGCCTTTGACTTCCCATGAATCATTTCTCAGATTTACTTTGGATCTTCCACAGTGCTGCTCGTCTTTCAGCCTCCTTTCAAACATCTACACGGTTATTGAGGGAAACAGTACATGTCCAGTTTGCACAGTTAAAGAGCCAAACTGGGCCAAACTTTCAACCAGCGTCCACAGGAAATACTGACTACCCAGTTGGCCCAGTCAGTGGTCCAAACTGAGGCTTCCCCCCGTTTAGATCTCTTCCCAGTTCGCCCAGTTCAGCCCAGTAGGTCCTGCAGAAGGAACTCGACTGCTGAGTCACTCCGAACCTTTTACATCAACTCTATATTCATAACAAGACGCTAAAAGCAACATTTCACTTTGAAATCGCGGCTGGGAAACATCTCTTCTCGGGTTTCTGTAATCTCACAACTCGTGAAATTCATCTGATGGGGTGTTAAAAAGTCCATTTGACAGTTTGAGATTAGAAACCCAGTTAGAAAGTGAAGACAATGAAAGTCAGACCTCAATGTGATGATAAGAGAAACCTGTTGGACAACCTGAGCGGCAACTTGTTAGACAACTTTGCCCTCAGAGTTGCTCTCATTCCTACTTGACCCAAAGGGATTAAGGCCTCAAGGGTTCAAACTAACTTTCTGTTGGCTTGTCTGTTTATCCGAAACAGTCAATCTCAGTCATCAACAAGTTCCAAGTCAAGAAAAAGTCCTTCACCAAAGTCCCAAGTCAAGTCAGAGTGTTAAACCTGACTGCCGGTCTGACAAACACACCTTTACTTCTGCTCGGCAACATGATTGGAGGTTGTCGACTCAAGTAAAACTGTTGTTTGGACGCCGCCATTGCAGTGAAATGTTGCTCTAAAGCATCCGTCTAGTTTAGTCTCCACAGATCCCGGCGACTTTCATGTAACAGAATGTGTTCCCTTCTTTACTCAAACTGCTAAACTTTAAACAATTATTATTCTGACCAGATTTCGACATTAAAAAATAAATCTGGCACCTCTCAGCTGAGTGCAAGCATAAAGCAGAACGCTGCTCATAAATACTTGTCAATGTATTTTCTCAATGCATATAACAATAAATTCATAACATATAAGGACTTTCTCTTGTTTTAACTTTTAACAGTGCAACTTTTCATTTGTTTCAGTTCTGTCTGAAAAGGGCCGAGGCTCGGCGGTTAAAGGGAGACCGTTTCTTACATCTTGGCACTTCACTTTAGTGATAAAAAAACACATATTAGCATCATTAGTGCTCACAAGTGCTTCAACCCACTTTCCCATAATGCAACAGGTATCGTTTTAACAGTCAAAACAGTTTTCGGTGTCCCTTTAACTGGCCTGAAGCACTCGTTGTCACAGGACGGAGACACACACACACACACACACACACACACACACACACACACACACACACACACACACACAGCTGAATTCATGTGCGAGCGTCGACAAAAAGAGTTTTTTCTTTTTTCTTTTTGTACAAATCTGTGATTACAGGATGGAAAACCGTGAAGGCCGACGGCACCGCCGAGCCCTGCGGTTTGTAGCACCAACGATGAAGAAGACGCCCTCACACGGAGCGAGAGGCAGTTTGGCAGAGGTGAAGAACGAACGTCAGCAACTTGACATTACCATGACGACGGAGGAAAAAAAAAAAGGCAAACATTCTCTGGTTTTCTGGTTCCTTCGTTTTATAAACTGAGATGAAAACATTTGAGGACGTCACCTTGAGCTTAAAGAAACTGTGCCGGACACTTTGAATAATTGAAAAGATTAATCAATGAAAATATCAGTCGTTCCAGCCATAGTTTGGTTGTACTTTTTTAAGTATTTTCTTTTGTGTTGTTTATCTTATTCATCAAAAAACAAAACAAACAAAACTGCTGTAAAGTCTTTTAAAGTTTAAGGTTTGATTTTCAGAAACGTGATGGTTTTATTGATTGGGATTTTAAACTACCTCTTCGATTAATGTGCTGATTATTTTCTCAATAAACAGAATTAATCGAAGCCTAAAGCCCAACAAGTGTCCGATCAACAGTCCAAAACCCAGCTGACGAAAACAAGCGGCTTTTTATTTTAAAGGTCTTGTCACGTTGCTGATGCAGACGGAGCTTCAGTGGTAACGAGGTGGTCGAAGTGTTAGTGCAAAGGGCGCATGGCAACATACAACAGCAGCTAAGCAGGCTGATCATGTAGACTAAACGTCAGTGCTACAGAAACTCATTTTCTATAGTCCTTCTCATTTTTACTGCATCTTTAACGTGTTTTTAGCACTACGTGGCAGGTAACTTTGTGCTTTGCTCTTTGTGCCTGAAGTGACGCCATTTTCTTCAACAGGAAAAGACAAACTACAAACTTCTACTTGGATTTAACCTCCAATGCTGTGATTAGACGCCACAAATCATAATTTCTTCACTGAAATTAGTAGGTGAACAAAGTCAGGGGGCTTTGACTTTATGTGGCGGAGTAAGTGCTAATGTCACGTTTGGCATCCAGAGAACTCGGGACAATAGTTAAGACGTAAAATTGCAAATAACGAAAATAAATCCCGTCGTCTTGATTTCTCCGGTTTTGGACCGTAAAGTGTGCAGCTGCTTGTGTTTAGACAGAATTTAACATTTGAGAAGTTTGGCTTCTTTTAGGTTTGGCAATATGACAACAAAATGTTGTTGGACATTCTGTGAGTAATATTAGATTAGGATTTATTCATGCATCAGTGCAATAAAGCATACTGAGCCCTGCTGACGACGGGAAGACAGGCCTTTGAACTACAAATATGGCTGCCGCCCCCCACAGACTTGTGACATGTTTTTTCTGTCTCAGAACAAATGATTAAATGTCCTCGTGAGCCGGCGAGTTTCTGATAATTAACTTTGACTAACCTGATAAATAAGTTATTGAGTTTCATATGAACGTGGCTCATTTCACACAATATTTCTGAGTCGTTATGAGAGCCATGAAACGTTGCGTCCCTTTCTCTCTCTCACTCACACACACACACAGCCCTCAGAAATATCTACTGAACCAACACTGATACAAACACAACAAACCAAAGCTGTTTAGAATAGAGGAACTCTTTGAAGAGGAGAGCAGAGCTGAGCTTCGATTCATCTTTCAATTCAAAATTCAAACTGAAAAAACGGTTTCTATTGAAGCCTCTTTAAGACATTATCTTCAGCTTTCTGTTGGGTAACTAAACTTTTTAAGGCTTTAAAACATCCATTTTTATTGCCCTGCAATCGCAGATGTTTCAGAAATGTGCAGCTAAGAGAAAAGCCTGCAGCACAACATCCTAAAACCTGCTTTTTCTATATTTGCATGAACCGAAATGAAGGAGAATCGAGGCCGAACTCTGTTAAAGAGGTCATTTTTTTCATATTTAGAACCTTTACAAGGCTCTGACCCGTAGTACCTACTGTATCCATCCACTTGAGGCTGAACTCCGTCTGGGGCCTGATTCAAACCTAATACATGTCTCCTTCCCCTCGTCCTCTACTCTTTCTTTTTTCCTCCTTCCTTCGTGTCACTCTGTTGGTTTTTCGACTCACAATGAAGCAGCGGAAGCGATGACGACCAAACCTCAGAACAGAAACTGAAAAGCCTGTAGATGAAGGAGATGAAGGAGGAAAGGAAGGAAGCAGGAAAGGGAGGAAGTTTTGATTTCAGGCCCGGCCACCTGAGGAGTCGTTCTTCTGGTTTCAGCCACGGCAGACAGACAGACAGGCAGACAGACAGACAGACAGACAGACAGACATGCAGTTAAAGAATCACAGGTTTCTAAAAGCGTCCAGTCTGTTTACAAGTGCAATGGGAGCCGATGGACGGGCCGCGTGTCGAGGGTTTGGCTTCATTTATCCTCCTCGATTGGCTCTCTGTCCAATCTGGGATTTCCACCAATAAGAAAGAAGAGCAGTAAGGGGGCGGGGCTTTGTCGGAGGTGAGGTAAAAGCTGAGTGAGGGAGGAGGGCTGATAAAAAAAAGACGAGGAGGCGGAAGAGTGATGAGTGCTAGTGTCCCTCTCTCTTTGAAGAGGTGCTGCTGCTCTCTGCTGCCTCCCCCTCCTCACTCTTCAGCACAGTGATGGAGGAAGAGGAGGCAGGCTCAGCAGAAGAAGAAGTGGAGGTGGAAGGCAGCGGTGGGTTGACGTGCAGCTCCACTGGTGTCAACGTTATCTCCACCTCCCCCCGCTCCTCGTGCAGCGTGGGCAGAGGAAGATGAGGATGAGGAGGAGGCAGGTGTGCTGCAGGTGGAGGAGCAGTGTTGTTATTGCTCGGTCTCGGAGCTTTCTGGATGACCTCCACCATCGGGGTCCGTCCCGATGTCGCCAGCTCCCAGCTGGGGTTCCCTGGACTCTGGAACAGCAGCAGCGGCCCGCTGTGGCGGTCCGGCTCGGGCCGCCCCCCCGGCTGACACTGCACCACAACCCCGCGGTGCTCCACCAGCCGGTGGGCCGGGTCCGACACCCCCGGGAGCTGACTCAGAACCAGTCCCGGCTGGTCCTGGATCACCAGCTCCAGCACTGGCTGCGAGGAGGAGCAGGAAGAGGCTTTCTGGATGACGCCGCCGGTCAAGGAAGTGATGATGGGAGGATGGGAGGGAGGCGTAGGAGGCGGGGGCTGGGGAGGAAGAGCAGCAGGAGGAGGAGGAGGAGGAGGCAGGGCGTCCTCCGGCCGAGGTTTCCTTGGTCGTCCACGTTTGCGTTTCACTGGAGGAGCGTTGGCGGCAGAGCCACCAGACACGCCCACGGTGCTGCCGCCTGGCGTCACCAGCTCCAGGGGGCGCTTGCTGGAGTTCCCCCGAGCTTTCTGGACCACCGAGGTGGGGGCTGCGGGGGGGTGCTGCTGCTGAGGAGAAGGAGGAGGAGGTTGTGGCGGCGGGGCGACCTTCTCCCTCTCGTATGACAGACAACCCTGAGGCAGGATCATCACTGGGACAGGCCCGCCCTGCTGCTGGGGCAGCGTCGCCATGGCAATGACTTTAACTCCACCACCACTGGCAGCAGCGGCAGCGGCTGGTCCTCCGGGTCCAGATGCCCCCCCGACACCTGAGGCGTCTTTGGGAGCCAGTGAGGGCGGAGAGGAGCGGACCGAGAGCTGGGTCTTATCGGGGATGGAGCTCCGCGGGAGGATTCTGGGTAACTGCTTCATGAAGGCCTCCACCTGCATCACAAGAAGTCAAGTCATTTAAACAAATCACTCTGAACAAACAGGTGTTGTCCAGGTGCACATACGTCAACCTACCGCAGGACGCAGAGAGGAAGAAGAGGAGGAGGAGGGAGGGGGCGGGGCGTCCAGGGAGGAAGGTTTGGCTGCTGCAGCTGATTTGTCTCCAGACAGCGGCTTCAGTGAAGACGAGGAGGACGAATCTCCGAGTTCCTTCTAAAGACAGAAAGGAAGCAGTGAGCAGCAGGGAGCAGCAGCATGTGACTAGTGATCAGACAAACACCTGCGAGCACCTTGTGATCGGCGGCTCCGTCGCTGTCAGCTTTAGAGATGACGGGCGTCTTCTTGATGACCTTGTGTGGTTTAGCTGGACCCCCTGCAGTTAGACGGACGACACGGCTGTCAATCATCTCTAAGAATTAGTACTTTTGCTGCATTAAAGGACCGAGTACTTCCTCTGACAGACCTGCGAGTGCCGCGGATGTGACCAGCTCGGCCTGGCTGCAGCGAGGGTTGACGATGTGCTCCTGGATCAGGTAGCGAGCGATCTCCACCACAGTGTCGAACGAACGCTTCAGGATCTTCTGCGCCCAATCGCAGATCAGCTCACACGCCGCCTCTGTCACTTCCTGTTTGTAGGTCTGGACCAGCTCAGTCAGCTCAGCCTGGAGACAAACAGAAATATAAAGTAGCTTCAGGGTCAGCTCTCACCACAGAAAACTATCTTTTTATTGCTTTGTTGATAAATAAAGAACATTTCTCTCTGCAGCACATGAGGACTTGTTTGTGGTGCAGTGAACGTGGCGTTGCCTTGTACTTCAGGGGTCGGCTGTCAAATGAAACAACAGATTTTTCACAGATTTTTGGGGGGTCTAGATGAGCAGAGTCTTGATTCTCTCTGCTGGTGGGAAGAACATGTAACACTGAGACCAGAACCGAGACTGAAGGAATTGGGCAGAAAATTCATCACGTTCAGAGAAAGTGTGTGTGTGTGTGTGTGTGTGTGTGTGTGTGTGTGTGTGTGTGTGTGTGTGTGTGTGTGTGTGTGTGTGCGCGTGTGTGCGCGTGTGTGCGCGTGTGTGCGCGCGCGCGTGTACCGGGTCATTCTTCAGGTCCAGGTTGGGCAGCAGAGGCATGTTGAGAACCGTCTTCCTCCTGATGCCACTGTAACAGTACGTATCAGCCGGGCGGGTTAGGGAAAATGGGTCCCACTCGTTAGGAACAGTTATTATTATCATCATTTATAAAAATAAAGGATCTATAGCAAAGGGCAGAAGTTCAACTAATGGGACGACGTGAAGGAAGATGATGTTACAGAGTAAAAACAGGAGAGACGCCGGCACTCCCTGAGAGTCAAACACACCACACACTCGTGTTCACACTGGTGCTGTTCTCCAGTTCCACACAGTTACTGTTTATATTTGTATAACTGATGGTTCATTTTCTCATCAGGAAGTCAATGTGGTTGAGGGGAAATTCACCTAATCAGGATGAATTTAGGGGGAAAGCAACACATCATCAGGCTGATTATTTATGAAAGTTAACAAGGATCTGGCTCGTTAATCTGACGAAAGTTAACTCTGCTACAGATTCAGACAAGCAGCAGGTGACGTGTCCTCGCGTCCGTCCTGCAGGTGAAAGGATATTTGGACTGTCCTCTGCCGCCGAGCCGTCTGGCCTTGATGTTGGGGAAAATGTCTCTGATGATCTTCCCGAAGTTGGCGGCGCTCAGAGGACGATGCTGCAGGTTCTCACAGTATCTCCTGGAGGACGGGCACAGACAGGAGGACAGTCAGGCGTCACATGACCCAACAATCAATGCCAGAATATTTTCACGTGTGTGTTTCCTGACTTGTAAGTCTCGTAGACGTCCTGTTTGGGCAGGCAGGTGTCTGAATGCTCCTCCAGGTGACTGCGGATCCAGTTACAGGTGTGAAGCTGGTCGGCTGTGTTGAATGAACTGGAGTCGCCACCGCCGCCGCCACCACCACCACTACACACACACACACACACACACACACACACACACAGAGAGTCAGTAGGAAACAAACAGGTCTGTATTCTTGTCCAGCTACATGTGAACACCAACAAGTCTGACCTCTTGTCTCCAGAGCTGGGTCCAGAGGGCAGCTGGAGGTACAGGTACAGCTTGTCGTTGTCGGAAAAACGCTGAACATCTTGCTGTTAGAACAGAAGAGAACAAACCACACCTGAGCTGCATCCTCTCACCTGCACACCTCCCTGATCTACTGTTTCATCATAAACACGAGGGGAAGTGAAGAGTTTAGTTCTTACCAGGATCTGATCCACTTTGGTCTGAACGTTCTTACTGCAAGACAGAGAACAACCAATCAGAGACCTTCAGGGGCCCTTCATACGGCGAGGGACTTTTAAATAAAGCTTATACGAAGTCAGATCATGATCGGACTCGACTGGTTTCAAAGCATTACGTTTCTGCCAGAAGCAAAACAACGTTCGACAGCAGCTCAACATCCAAAAACACTGCAGGACTTTGTGAACTTTACACCTGACTAGTTGAACTCGTCATTCCGCTGCTGCGAAAAGAACTGTGTTAATTTAAGAATAAAGAATTCAATCAGCTCGACTGAAGTCATCACAGTAAACAGGATATTTGTTCTGCTTTTGTCTGTTTCCTTCACTGTAAAGCCAGTCAGTTTGAACATGTCATGATATGTTATGTGTATATTTAAGGCATCCTATCGTAAAGATCAAAATAACTTAACGTATAGCAGATTAAATGATTATAAATGAGGTCAAAGTATCAAAACAACAAACAGTAATAAAGACAATCAACAAATTGAATAACTGTACTTAAGTATCACATCTCTTTGTAGAAGTTTTCTTGTGAAATACATGAAAAATATACCACTGCAATAGCTGATTTGAACAAAATTCTGAATTTATTCATTATAAATATAAATGTGATATTTTACAACATGACACTAAATAATGTGAATTTCAAACCAACCAAGTTTGTGGAGTTAACGATATCTGATGATCACTCTGGCTGAGTGTTACCGTGCAGCTTGTTCCTGATATAAATCTGTTGTCATGGTGACGTCACTTACGAGATGTTGCTCTTGAGTTTCTGCAGCAGCATGCTGGGCTCGGTGTCGCCCTCCCCCGCCTCCAGACCGCCCTCCCCCCGCTGCTGCCGCTGGTCCTCCGACATTTGGACCAACTAACCAGTGCTGAGTAGCACCATCTGAGGAGCGCACACACACACACACACACCATATTAATTTCCATACTTCATGCTGGGACAATGAGTCAACTCCAACTGTCAGTTTCAAGTGTTTCGAACTGACTTTAAATCGTAAAAAGACCTGAAAATCAGTCAAATGACATAAAATTCATCATCAACTATTTTAAAAATCAAATTATTTACATTTTATAGGCAAACATCTGTGAAATTAACTGATTCCAGCTTCTCTAATGGTTCTTTCCTTGGGCTTCGGTCACTGTGAACTGAATCTCTTTGAGTTTGGATTGAACAAGATATTTGAAGACGTCCTGAGAACTTGTGATGATCCTTTTTTCTTTCTCTTTACAGTTGTTTTACAGTTTTTTAAATTAAAAAATATTGTTAGTTGCAGCCTCAGTATTAACTCATGATGAGCTACCAAACTGTGTTCAGACCTGCAGAACTATTTCTAGTTGAGATCTGATAGATGTAGATTGAATATAAAGTTTTCTGACACGTTCACATTTTACTTTACTGAGCTACAAACACAATAACTCACAATGATGTGCAAACATACAGGCCTGTATTGAACATACATGTCCACCTATGGCCTTATATTAGCTTCCTGTGTGTGTGTGTGTGTGTGTGTGTGTGTGTGTGTGTTATATTTCCCTCATACAGGAGAAAAGAGCTGGAAAAAGACTGTGTGCATAAATTGATTTTCACATCCTTACAGCAACCGGAGGATTAAGAAAGCTGCATTTTAAAGGATTGATTTTTTAAAATGGAAATAACTCGGTGCAGGAAATAATTAGTTGAGTTTGTTGGATCACTTATGGGAGCATGGGGTTACTGACACAGACAGACAGACAGGTAGACAGAAAGCCAGCCAGGTAAACAGACAGACAGGTAGACAGAAAGCCAGCCAGGTAAACAGACAGACAGGTAGACAAATAGACAGGCCACTGCAGCGCGCTGAATTTTAACATCATCCGATATTTTAAAGCTCATATTTCAGCCCGGTTCCGCGCTGACAGCCGGTAGAAAAGAGCCCGCCGGCCGGTGACACATGCCGGCTGTCCCGGTGCCGTTAACCGTCCCCGCCGCAGCGGGAGGCGCAGCTCCTGCGGCCCCTCCCGGACACACACCGGGCCGACATGTGCCCGCCGCGGCCCCTGCGTCATGTTACTGCCGTGTTTACACCGGGCGCAGCGCCGGTGGTCATGTGCCTGCCATCGACTGTTACACACTCACACACACTAACACACAGCTCAACATGTCACCGGGAGCTAACGGGCTAACGGGCAGCAGACTCCCGCCGAGCGACGCGGCGACACGTTAGCTGGGTTCATCACACGCGGATTTCAGGACGTGTCAGAGCCGCAGAAACGGAGAAACCGTCCCCGTGAAGTTAATAAACATTAGTTCCGGTAACGGGGATGTTTGCCGCGTCGCTACCGGGCTAGCTGCTAACTAGCCTAGCCGCCTGCTATCAGGTAGCATTAGCGCGCCGGCTGTGAAACGGCCCGTTAACGTGTTTCAGACGCGCTTCGTAATTTCAAACAGATTCCCGACAATAGTAAATTTATTCTGTTATTAATGTACGGTAGGTTCGGTAAGTCTCATTTGAGTATTTATTTTAAAAAAGAAAAAGAAAGTACCTGAGCCAAGATACAGCAAAAATCCCCTTTCAGATTTTTTTGTGATTGGCCGACTTTGTTATGTCTGCCTGACTACAAAGCCAACGTCTATTCCGATTGGTTAGCTGTTACAAATCTACCCGGATACCAAAAGCGGGTGATATTCCATTCGTCGAGCAGAATTACTTTTCTGACAGGGATTATTCCGATTGGACGCGTTTTCCTGGTCTGCCCAGTTACGAAACAGATGAATTTATCTCGTAAAATCTGCATAGCAACAGCCGTCAATGTTGAGACAGTAAAAGCGAAAGTAGTTTAAATAAACATTTTATAAATATGTAATAAACATTAAACATGTATGTTGGATCTTTTACAGCCCAAACGAGAGCAGGAATCGTTCAGAAGGACTTTTTTATATTTATAAAATACCAATTTATTGGGATTTTATGGACTAATTTGACCAAATATCCACTTCATTTTGGATCCCTTAGCCAGAACTAAACTAGGTCATACATAATATAATTAGGACTGTTTAGACATTTAAAAGTTTTATCTGGAGTCTGCGTCTTCATCTGTACAAAACACACAAATAAAACCAGTAAAACATGACTTTTGATTTATCACATTTATTTTCTGTTATACAAAAGTTACAATGAACATCAGAAGAAAACTAAACTCGGATAGATAAGTTGCATGTGAGAGGTTGTGTTTGACTTCATCAGTCGCCGCTCGTCTTCATTCAAACCCGCTACAAAGAAACAGGAGGAGAAACATGAAGTGATGAAGAGCAACGACGTCTATATGATCAAGAAGAACATTTATCAGGAGCAGAAATGTGTTTGCTCTCATTCCTGACAGGATATGTGTAAACAGACTGTTTTATCTTCAGAGGCACCAACAGGTGAACTTTATTTCTCAAGAAGCTCAAAACTATCGAGAAAATATAAATGTTTTCAATTTGTTTCCTTACATTTTTAAAAATACTTTAATGTAATTAAATTTAGTTTTAGCTGGAGTCAAAATAATTGTACATATTGTAAATATGTTTTTACTGTGAACCCGCTGTACTTCTGATGTCTGAAGATAATCTGTATCTGAACAACATTTGCCCTGTTTGAAATATTATCAACTACTTTTAAATTACACTTCAGACGGCACAGCTTCAGTCAGGTGAAGGGCGGAAACTTCCTCCTCTTATTTCTTTTAATAGCAGCAACTTGTCTCTGGCGGTTTGTTTCATCTCTACATCAGCATGTTGAGCATGTTCTTTAGGCAGGTACATAAAAAACCCCATCATGCAACGCTCATCTCCACTGACCCGTCGTCTGGAGAACCGCTGTTTACTTATTTTAAGTGAATTTTACTGAAACAAGATGCTGCTTGAGGATTTTACCCGTAAGCGTGGCAGAGAAATATAACTGGAGGCTCCTGAGATCCCCGACCCGACAATCAGTAACCAGTTCATGCTTTTAAATGTCCGTCATCAGGAGGAACTTGAGGAGTCTCCCATGACCTTTGGCCTCACCTGACCATGTGAGCGATGTCCCAGTTGGTTTCAGAAGACAGAGGGCCGATGATCTCCACGCCCTCTTCTGTTACTATGGCAATCTCGTGCTGAAGCAAAAAGACAACATCATGTCCCTTATTAGACATTAAAAAAAAAAGTGACCCACAGTCTTCAAAGAAAAGTGAAAATCATAAGAAAACTGACCAAGATGATTACTGAAAATCATAAATTGACAAACAATGTACATAAGTAATTTATCTTTCAGGCAATTGGTCAGAGACTTTATTGGACTTTTAATGTGTAATTGTGTGTCTTTTACACAGACAGAAAAGCTTTTTATAAAACAGTAAAACAGGTCAAACTGGAGATGGACGGTGATACTGAAGCTTGTTCCTCTCGTGTCAAGTCACCATTTCAGTCCAACGCTGGTGGTTTTACCAATTTAACCCGTTTGAGCCAGACGGGGCCAAAACTGTGTACTCGCTGTAGGGCCTGTTGTTCAGGCCCTTATCTGAAGGTTATAATGGAAACAGGGACCAGTAGATAAATTGTTTGTGATTTCTTTTTGCGGGTTTTGTGTTTTTTCTACAATATTCACCTTATTTCTTGAAGTTTACAGTATGTCTTATTTAGTGACATCACTGGATAGCAGAGGATATGAAACACCTGATGACACCTTAAAAGACTTCAAAATGACCAAAAAATAAACAATGGCATATCTGAACAAGCGACTAAAACCATTCAGAGCTGCAGAACAAACCAGAAGATGTCACTGAAGCCTCAAAGCTTCATCAATAGGCAATATCTAAATGATATCAAAGAAACCGGTGTTTTATTACAGTGTGACTATAAAACAGCTGACTGGGGGTCAGTTAACACTCACCCTGTTGTAGGAGCGAGCGTCTCTGTAGTAGAGCACTTTGAGGCAGCGGTCCACCAGGTCCCGAGCTTCCTGTTTGGTGATCTCAACCTTGTTCTCCACCACCTCCCTCATCAGAGGCTGCGCGCACACACACACACACACACACACACACACACACACACACACACACACTTTGGCTTTGAAAACTTTAAGGAAATATCTGAACAGAAACTAAATCGGCAAAAAATATTCTACAAAGCGAAGCTGAGCTGAAAATGTTGAAGTGGTTCTGATAAAAACAAACAAGAGACTTCAGACCAAAGTGGAAACGTTACTCAAAGCTGAAAAAGATTACCAGAACTGATGGTGTTTATTCTGGCTCATTCTAAATATCATGTTGAGTAGTTTTCAAGGTTTTGTTAACATTCTACAGTTTTGTGTTTAAAGTTAATTGCAGCTCCTATCAGCCACTGATTAATGTTTCTACTGCGAGAAACTTGACAGAACAGAATGAAACTTGTCAGTAACACATGAAGCTCCACTCTGTAACAACACTGTACAACCAGAGTGTTTTTGTAACTCCAACAGAATGAGACATCGCCGTCTCTTTAGAGGATCTTAGGCCAATTTCAAGAGCCACATTCTCCTGTTAAACTTTTCATATCAGATTAATCCTTTAAGATGATCAATTTAATATATCTGAACCAGCACCTTCAGTATTTGGATCAAGTAGCTCATGAAAAATAAGGTTTAGAGTCTCCTGCTGTTATTTCAGTCAGATACAATTTTATAGACATATAAGAAGAAGTTCAACTCGACAAATCGAAGGACTTGATCTGGAGTCCGGACCTCCCTCAATGGTTCCTATCTGAGCCAGAATCCAAACTCTGCAGTGTAAGCAGACCTTAAGACCAAGAGGAGGAGAACTAACCCACTCACCTGAGCCAGGTACGCTCCAAAGCCTGTGGCCACTGTGGGTGCCTCATAGGCCACGCCCAGCTTGTCCACGTAACCTAGGAAACTGGAGGGAGGCAAGATGGCTGACTGGTTAACTGTAGCTCACAAAATGCAGTTTTGTTCCAACGTAACTGAGACGTGTAGAGTAGGGATGCCCCGATCACAGATGGGTTTCTTTGTGTAATTAGTATTATCGGTCAGTTCGCCTGCTTTGGAGTCTACTGGAATCTCATATTTCTACTGAAAATCAGCCGCTAACGATCGGTGGCCATTTGATCTGGGTATCCCTCATGTAGAGTTGAAACCAGGAACAAAGCTCAGTACAGCAGATCAGGACAAAGTAGAAGAAGAGGAAACCGCTCTCACCTCTCTCCGTTGTAGAAGCCTCCAATCACCACGGTGTTCCACAGAGGATTCATCTTGCTGCGACGGTTGTACATGACTCTGGTCAGCCAGGAGTGGACCGCCTTCGGGCTGTAGCTGTGACCGTCACCCAGCAGCTCCTCGTCGATGCTGACGGAGACAAAACAAGCAGAAGAAAAGCAAACCAAGAGTTAATGTGTGTACACACAGCAGCTACTGATGCAGGCAGGCAGATTTCAGCAGCTTACACCATCTGTTCGATGACCTGTTTGAGGTACTGGTAGTCGGCATAGTCGCCTGAAGCTCCCAGTATGGTGTTGCTGTTCACCTGAAACAGAAACACAGGGACAAAAACCGTCAACACCACATCTACATTTATTGATTTACTACCACAGCTGATGTTGTTCTGTTAGCAGCGGCCGTCACCTTCATGAGGCGCGAGATGTTCCTGAATCGAGCCAGAGAGCCGTACGAGCCCAACATGTCCGCCGCGATGATGACGCCGCCCGTGAACTTCACACCGAGCACCGACGTCCCGGTTACCATGGGGTTACTGCAGGGGGGAGAGAGGGAGGTGGAGGTTTATGGTCATCAGTTTCTCTCAGATATTTTATACACACATTAGCAGACCAGACTTTGATTCCACTGAGGACGCCGCAGTCACATCTTCTGCATTTTCTTTCCACAATTACTGACAGATGACACAGAAAATGAAGGGATTTCGTGTTTTGACAGCAGCTATATTTTCCTGGCAGTGTGGTGCAACATTAGAGAGAAAACATTTATGAAAGTTTGTGATTGTTCAGTCAGAATCAGTATTTCTAAAGTGTTTGCAAACTAAATCTCTATTATACAACTGAAAACAGTCACATAAGTGTAATAATTTAAACGATGATAATGTAACAGCATTACCCCATGAATCTGATTCAGATAAGAAAATTTAAAGATTAAATGGATAAAGTAAACTGATGTTTTGCAGCAACAGTGTCGAGTGGCTTCAGATACTCAGATGAACTGAATATAACAAATGTTTCCACCACAAACATCCATGTTGTTCAGTTGAGTGTAACAAAGTTTGTTATCATGATCTATTATTTCTTCATTTGATTGCAGTTAATTCAGTTTTCCTGAAACAAACACGATGTTTTATTAAACAGAGAAACAGCAGACAAACTAACCCAGTGAATGAAGGGTAGTCTTATTAAATCAATAACTTCAGACTTTATTCTTCTATTGTTAAAATGGCTGCTGACAAATCTTCTGATCATCAACTCATTGATTAGTTTATCCAGTAGCAGTACATTCTGATAAACAGCTGATTAAGTAAACGCTTTATTTAAATTACAGACGAACAAACCTTCATAAATGAGACAAATTTGGAATAAAAGTAGTGGGCAGTAATGTTAATAACGTTATGGATCAGGGGCTGAACAGATGACTTAACAAATGTAATTTAAACATTATTTGAACAGCAGAAGAGAAAAAGCTTCCAGTCCACTGACGGCGGCCGGCGAAGCTAAGCTAACACAGCTAACAATTAGTCAGCAAAACACAAACTGCGACATTGATTCCCAACTTATCGATGATCAATATACAGTTTCTTTGTTGTTGGAGTTAATTTAATAATCACGTATCTATATTGAGCTGTAAAAGCGTTAACACTGACGTAAACTAACAGTGAGCTTAGCATAAGTTAGCCATGGTTCCTCCATGATGATACAGCACTGCGGCGGAGCACAAAACGAAACCGACAGCCGAGGCCCGGGTAAAGTGAGCGGAACACCCCGGTGGTGTCGGAGCGGATCACTCACAGTGTGTGTCGGACCGGCCCGCATGCTGTTCCCGACCCGCTGCCGCTGGAGAAGGGATAAAACTCTCCGGGCTTCGGTCCGTTCTCCCAGAAATTCAGCTTCACACCGCACGACTCCATGTTGGAAATACCTGCAGGAAGTGACGACACGGCGTCTTCTTGTTGGTGTCGGCTTGACGTCACGGTGCACGTCGGACTCCGCCCCCTGCTGTTGGGATGAACAACAAGCAACAACTAATATTATTATTATTATTATTATTAACATTTAAATAATGAATCTCAAAATAATAAAAGAGTATTGGTACAGCTTCATGAATAAATAAAATGAATCATCACATAGATTTGTATTACGTTTTTACACAGATAGCATGCTATTAAGATGCACCTTAAGACCCACCTTTGTTCTCTGTCTTTTAATTGTGTTTAACCTGTTTTCTAACCTGTGCACAGGTTTATTTTTTATGCTTGCATGTGATACATACATGTCTGACTTTGTGAAGCACTTTGGTGCAAAGCCTGTTTGCCTTTTAAAGAGCTATATAAATTAAATTAACTTAAACATACCATTCGTGCCATGAATTCGTACACAATTCTACACAATTCTATATACATTTCCGCATTAAGTTTCTTCTGGGTCCTTTTCTCTTGATTTTAATTTTCTTAGTTATGAATTTAGTCACATCCACAGTCAGATTTCGTGGTTGATTCTGTCTGTCTTGAAAAACAAACCTTCTTTAAAGATGCCTCATCTCCTGAGAAACATTAGGGACAGGACTGTCAGGTGATTAAAACTTGTATGTTTCCATACAGGAAATGCAATCAGAAACAAGTATTTTATGTCACAGATACCAATGATAGGTAGGTATTGTTTATGAGAATACATTTTAATTAATTAATTAAATTTTAGTGTATTTTAAACATTAATAACAGAGAAACACTGCCGGTTCAGTCCTGGCGCAGTTGTGTTAACATCAGCAGGTAGAACCAAAGATGGTTTAATTAAAAGTGAGATAATTACATAAAAACACAGAGACACAGGTCCAGGTTTTAGTATTTGCTTTTATTTGATTTGTGAAGGACGTCTGATAAAACATCTGATATATGTTGATTCTGTGATGTTTGTTCCTACAGCTTCACTCAGGACTGTTCAGCGGTCGCCTCCGGAGACGATTTCTTAGGACAGAAATCTGTGAGGAGACAATAAGAGAGTAATGATCTCATTTTATGTATTTATTAGTTTATTTCTTATTACAAACTAGAAGATCTAATGAAAGACACTATACAGGTGCATTGTGGGAAATGTAGTGAACAGACATGAACACAGTCGTTGTGAAGACATTTCCACGTGTACAAAGACCTTATGCCTCCAACTAACGTCCTTGTTCTTAATCCGCCCACTAAACTGTGATTGGTTCTTTGTCCCTTCAGCAAAGTAAAGAGCCATCAAAGGGCACCAGACCGGGTTGAACCAATGAAAAACATCTCTCGTGTAGGCAGTGATTCAGAGGTCTGGAAACAGGCTTTGCTGCAGGTTGAAGTCTATAACCACAGCATGCACGGGGTGAGGAGAGGGGTTCATCCCGGTCGGGTCACCAGTGTATCACAGGACATTCAAACAAAGAACTTTAGAGTCTGTGGTTCACCTGAGCTGCAGAGTCCACACAGGACGAACCCACATTCACACTGACCTGCAGCTCCGTCGTAGCTGAATGGTTGGTCGTGAGGTAATCCCAGACACCTGGCCAGTTTCTCAACATCACTGCGGGCCGCTTTCAACTGCTCAACATCCTGATGCTGCCCCTCCCTCCCTGACACACACACAAACACACACACACACACCAGATTAATTTAGTTTGTTAAAATAATTCACATGAGTTTATTTTACAAAATGTTGAGACATTTCTTTAAGTTTCACATCTAATGTAAACATAGTAATATGAACGTGTGTGTGTGTGTGCATGAGTGTGTGAGTGTTGTGAGTTTACTGTAGCTGAGCAGGCAATCGCCCTCTGTGCCTTTGTAGATCATCATCAGACAGTCGGAGCAGCTCTCAAAGAATTCAAATTTGCCTGAATCGTTGAACTGACTGACAACTCCATCCGTCTCCAACGCTAAGAGACACACACACACACACACACAAATGTTGCAGCATCAGTAATAATAACAAACATGAATGATAATATAATAATAATGATGAGAATATTTCTAATATTTCTAGTAACAAACTGCTACAACCACTTTGTCTACATGTACCTGTACTATACCTCAACTGTACTACAATAATACTTATACAATACCTACTGTACTTTATATTATACATATGCTATACACTACTATACTGTAACAAACTATTGTCCACTTTGTCTACATGAACCTGTACTATACCGCAACTATTATTCTACACCCATACAATACCTATGCAATATTGTACTAAATATACTATACTGTTTCTAGGTTACCTACACCTATTTTTATGATGTTTAACTTGTCTGAGCTTTCTATTTCCACCCATGGGGGAATAACCAATGTGGTTACTTACGCCCAGGTATATACGGTCTTTATAGCATGACAGAGACAAGCACCCAGGTGTCCAGAGCCAACAATGCTATTTACATTTATTTTTAGTAAGTATAGTCAAGTAAGCCTGTCATAATAATTTAATAATGAATCATCTACCACAGCCTCCTCCCTATATGTACTTTGTCACTCTTTACACTGCATCACCTGAGGGGCCGAGGTGTGAATAGCCAAATAGCTGCGGTATGACTATTCTTACCTGGGTGGAAACAGATTATCTGTATTAATATTAACAAATGTTTTAATAATTCACCTCACCAAAACAAACTATTGTCATTATCAGTTTAGGTTTCCTCAGCAAGGAAGCAGCCGTGACAGAAAAAACAAAAAGAACAAAAAGAAGTATATAAAGACAAACCTGTGTGTGTGTGTGTGTGTGTGTGTGTGTGTGTGTGTGTGTGTGTTAATGCGACTCACTGCCAGCGCTGATGCGCAGTGTGTATTGGTCAGACTCGGAGTCAGAAGGCATCGGCATGTTGATGAAGTACCTAGTACACGACTTATTACTGAAAATGAGACAAACCAGTCAGACAAATCAACACAAAGACACAACGACCTGCCAACTCCTATCAGTGTCTATAGAAGAACTCCTGTGGACAACCAACCCTCAAGAAACCTAGAAAACTGCTGAATCTAGATAATACTGATCCCAACACCTCTAAAGGTCATGTTGGATCATCTCTCGAAGGTAGGGGCTAAGATCTCTTCCCATTGGCTCGTAGACCTGAAGGTCCCCAGACGGGAGGTTGGACCTTTCCAACGTCTTCAGGTCATCTCCCCGTCCCTATGGTCAGATTGATACCACTCTCACGTCTGTATGCTACACATGAAGCTACAGCCAGCAGCTTAAACCCACCAAAACCACTATTCAAATGATCCACAATGGAAGCACTCACAGGAACAGGTTCCTCTCAGTGTAATCGATGGTTTTGTTGTCAGGGAGGAGTCGGAGCTCGAGCACGGAGCTGGACAAGTTTACCATCATCTCAGCGCCTTTTGGATCGTTAGAGACGGCCCAGACCACAACCCAGTCCCCAAAAATCTGCAGGAGGAGGAGGACAGTCAGACAGAGCTAAAGCTACCATTCAGGACATGTTTGTCTTCGGTGTCTGCCAACAAACAGTTTGTCGACATGTCTGTAGTATCGTCGGGTACTCTTAGGCAAATAAAAACAAAGCTCGGTACAGAAGTGTACATTTATTTGGTTGTGAAAAGGTCCGTCCCCTCAGGAGGGATGGACCAGACGGTCTCAGGCTCCGAACTGACCAGCAACAGACTCACCTTGTCCAGGTCTTTTCTTGGCAGCGTTATGTTCAGACCGTCACAGTTTTCGGGGCCCGGTGCTGCGTTGGTGCCGATCGCCGCCAGCAGCAGCAGCAACATCACTCGCTTCATAACACTCATTCTGCTCTGAGACTAAAATAACACAACCTGTCTGCGCTCTGTCAGGACAGCAGAGTGAGGAGGAAATAAGGTCGATTCATAACAGCCACCGCTGGAATAAGTTCAAAGTGTGTCTGCTCAGTGTGTCATTGAACCCTGATTGAACCTTTGCTTCCATTCTGTATCTGTTTAACTTATTTTACTTTATGCGTAAAAAGGTTTAAATGAGGTGACTGCTTTAGCTCTTGTATGTTTTCGCAGTACCATGATTCAGCTTGCACATTATTCCAGCTGCCAAAGTCTGCGGTGCTGGCACAGAATAGGCAGAAACGCACAAGCACTCCAGTATATGAACATCCAGTAGAAGTTGGCGAAACCCAGGAACTGTTACAGGTCCTTTCTGCACGTGGGAACCAGCCAGTCGAGGGCCACATTCTCCTTGGCAGGGTCCAGCTGGGGGTTCTGAGGATCGGCCAACAGGTAACTGGACCCCTGGGGAATCACACTGGTGGATGGAGCCGTAGTTCCGGCGTGGTGAAGAAGTGATCTGAGGTGTTGAGCTGCACAGGAAAGGTGAGGGAAACCAGCCAAGTTGTTCACGGATGACATTCATGGCTTTATCTAGACGAGTATCAGAGTCCTGGAGAGCCCCCGCAATGAAGGTGAGTTGCTGCTCGAAATTGGTGGATGGCCCCGGTAAGCGGCTACTTTAGAAAGCTTAACTTAAAACAAAGGGTGTGATGACAGAGTTGGTGGTATCATCCCCACCTCCTGCTGTCCACATGTCAGGTCAAGTCAAGTCCATGTTATTTGTATAGCGCCTAATCATAACAAAAGTTATCCCAAGACACTTTTCACACAGAGCAGCAGGTCCAGACCGACTCTTTAAATATTATTTACAGACCCAACAGTTCCCACCATGAGCAGCACTTGGTGACAGTGGAAGGAAAAACTCCCTTTAACAGGTAGAAACCTGGAGCAGAACCAGGCTCTGGGTGGAGGACATCTGCCTCCACTAGCTTATTACTCAAAGACCATAATTCCTATTGCTGAGATTTTACATCGTGTCAAAAGAGTGGATGTAAATGAACACGTTGATGTAAAATACGTGTCTGTAGTGTCAAAAATTTGGAAAAAAGAGAGAGCTAAAAAAGACCCTTTTTATGTTTTGTGCTTGACATTTCAGGTCTCAGTTAACAGTGGAGTCAATGGGCAGTTGGATGGCGCCTCTGTCACTTTAAGGCTCATAGCACAAAACGTGTACATCCGTTTGCATCCATAGTTCCATTATTTGAAAGAGCATAACGTTTCATCAACGGTGAAGTTTACCCATGACTTGGATAGACCACCTTAACAAATCAGAGAATTACCAGTAATGTTACTGTTGTATGCAAGTTTGGGGCGTTTAAAATATTTTAACAAGTAATTCAGTCCAAAGCAACAAACTACAATGTGATCTCGAAGATGTTCCTGTGATGTAATAATTCTCACATCAGAAAAGTTTATACTTTTGTTTAGTCAGAATCTATCAGATTTTCTTGTCCCCAATAAAATGACAGGACTCTACCAAAATGATTGTGGTGCAGAGGGGGCTTGAAACTCCTGTTTAACTTTTTTTTTAAAGCCACCGCATTGTCAAGATTTTATTTTGAACCTCCTGTTGACTTTAAAATGACAGCTTTGGTTACAGATGAAGATTGTTCAAATAAACCATCTGAACAATTTATAAAGTATAAATATTATTAATATAATGTATTTACAATGAGCTCCATCAGCTGCAACAGTAAAACACTGCTAGCATGTTAATGCATCTGTAATAATAATAATAATAAATGCTCTGAAAAGGACTATTCAAGTACGTTTTGCTGGTAATACTTCTGCACTTTTACTTCAGTAGCACTTTTACTTGTAAATGAGTATTTTTACTGAAGTAAAATATCTGAATACTTGATTACTGTTCAGACCTCAGTATATCATACAGAAACTATACAAAGAACTGGTCAAAACTATTAACAGTTCATACAATGATGGTTTGATTAAAAGTGAGATAATTACATAAAAACACAGAGACACAGGTCCAGGTTTTAGCATTTGCTTTTATTTGATTTGTGAAGGACGTCTGATAAAACATCTGATATATGTTGATTCTGTGATGTTTGTTCCGACAGCTTCACTCAGGACTGTTCAGCGGTCGCCTCCAGAGAAGATTTCTTAGGACAGAAATCTGTGAGGAGACAATAAGAGAGTAATGATCTCATTTTATGTATTTATTAGTTTATTTCTTATTACAAACTAGAAGATCTAATGAAAGACACTATACAGGTGCATTGTGGGAAATGTAGTGAACAGACATGAACACAGTCGTTGTGAAGACATTTCCACGTGTACAAAGACCTCATGCCTCCAACTAACGTCCTTGTTCTTAATCCGCCCACTAAACTGTGATTGGTTCTTTGTCCCTTCAGCAAAGTAAAGAGCCATCAAAGGGCACCAGACCGGGTTGAACCAATGAAAAACATCTCTCGTGTAGGCAGTGATTCAGAGGTCTGGAAACAGGCTTTGCTGCAGGTTGAAGTCTATAACCACAGCATGCACGGGGTGAGGAGAGGGGTTCATCCCGGTCGGGTCACCAGTGTATCACAGGACATTCAAACAAAGAACTTTAGAGTCTGTGGTTCACCTGAGCTGCAGAGTCCACACAGGACGAACCCACATTCACACTGACCTGCAGCTCCGTCGTAGCTGAATGGTTGGTCGTGAGGTAATCCCAGACACCTGGCCAGTTTCTCAACATCACTGCGGGCCGCTTTCAACTGCTCAACATCCTGATGCTGCCCCTCCCTCCCTGACACACACACACACACACACACACACACACCAGATTAATTTAGTTTGTTAAAATAATTCACATGAGTTTATTTTACAAATTGTTGAGACACTTGTAAACATAGTAATATGAACGTGTGTGTGTGTGTGCATGAGTGTGTGAGTGTTGTGCGTTTACTGTAGCTGAGCAGGTAATGGCCGACTGTGCCTTTGTAGGTCATCATCAGACAGTCGGAGCAGCTCTCAAAGAATTCCACTTGGGCTGAATCGTTGAACTGACTAACAACTCCATCCGTCTCCAACGCTAAGAGACACACACACACACACACACACACACACACACACACACACACCGTCAGTAATAACAACACTAATACAATAGTAGAAACAAGGAAGAAAGTAAGAATAATAAAATAAAAAAAAGAAGTATCAGTAATAGTAACAAACATGAATGATAATATTATACATAATGATGAGAGCATTTCTAATATTTCTAGTAACAAACTGCTACAACCACTTTGTCTACATGAACCTGTACTATACCGCAAATATTATTCTACACCCATACAATACCTATGCAATATTGTACTAAATATACTATACTGTTTCTAGGTTACCTACACCTATTTTTGAGATGTTTAACTGAGCTTTCTATTTCCACCCATGGGGGAATAACCAATGTGGTTACTTACGCCCAGGTATATACGGTCTTTATAGCATGACAGAGACAAGCACCCAGGTGTCCAGAGCCAACAATGCTATTTACATTTATTTTTAGTAAGTATAGTCAAGTAAGCCTGTCATAATAATTTAATAATGAATCATCTACCACAGCCTCCTCCCTATATGTACTTTGTCACTCTTTACACTGCATCACCTGAGGGGCCGAGGTGTGAATAGCCAAATAGCTGCGGTATGACTATTCTTACCTGGGTGGAAACAGATTATCTGTATTAATATTAACAAATGTTTTAATAATTCACCTCACCAAAACAAACTATTGTCATTATCAGTTTAGGTTTCCTCAGCAAGGAAGCAGCCGTGACAGAAAAAACAAAAAGAACAAAAAGAAGTATATAAAGACAAACCTGTGTGTGTGTGTGTGTGTGTGTTAATGCGACTCACTGCCAGCGTTGATGCGCAGTGTGTATTGGTCAGACTCGGAGTCAGAAGGCATCGGCATGTTGATGAAGTACTTAGTACACAACTTATTACTGAAAATGAGACAAACCAGTCAGACAAATCAACACAAAGACACAACGACCTGCCAACTCCTATCAGTGTCTATAGAAGAACTCCTGTGGACAACCAACCCTCAAGAAACCTAGAAAACTGCTGAATCTAGATAATACTGATCCCAACACCTCTAAAGGTCATGTTGGATCATCTCTCGAAGGTAGGGGCTAAGATCTCTTCCCATTGGCTCGTAGACCTGAAGGTCCCCAGACGGGAGGTTGGACCTTTCCAACGTCTTCAGGTCATCTCCCCGTCCCTATGGTCAGATTGATACCACTCTCACGTCTGTATGCTACACATGAAGCTACAGCCAGCAGCTTAAACCCACCAAAACCACTATTCAAATGATCCACAATGGAAGCACTCACAGGAACAGGTTCCTCTCAGTGTAATCGATGGTTTTGTTGTCAGGGAGGAGTTGGAGCTCGACCACGGAGCTGGACAAGTTTGCCAGCAGTTCAGCGCCTTTTGGATCGTTAGAGACGGATGCAACCAGAACCCAGTCCCCAAAAATCTGCAGGAGGAGGAGGACAGTCAGACAGAGCTAAAGCTACCATTCAGGACATGTTTGTCTTCGGTGTCTGCCAACAAACAGTTTGTCGACATGTCTGTAGTATCGTCGGGTACTCTTAGGCAAATAAAAACAAAGCTCGGTACAGAAGTGTACATTTATTTGGTTGTGAAAAGGTCCGTCCCCTCAGGAGGGATGGACCAGATGGTCTCAGGCTCCGAACTGACCAGCAACAGACTCACCTTGTCCAGGTCTTTTCTTGGCAGCGTTATGTTCAGACCGTCACAGTTTTCGGGGCCCGGTGCTGCGTTGGTGCCGATCGCCGCCAGCAGCAGCAGCAACATCACTCGCTTCATAACACTCATTCTGCTCTGAGACTAAAATAACACAACCTGTCTGCGCTCTGTCAGGACAGCAGAGTGAGGAGGAAATAAGGTCGATTTATAACAGCCACCGCTGGAATAAGTTCAAAGTGTGTCTGCTCAGTGTGTCATTGAACCCTGATTGAACCTTTGCTTCCATTCTGTATCTGTTTAAGTCACAAAACTTTATTTCCCAAAATGTCATTGTTGATAACTGTTGTTTGGTTCAGGCTGGAGTGAAACTTTCAGAAACTACTTTGTACCATCATGGTGGATCAAAAGCTGATGCATCCAGGCTCATTATAGGCCTGTTGAGGTACATCTGGGAAAAAAAAATAATTTTTCAGTATAGGAATGAGCTTCTCTTATAATCAACATGTCTGCTGTGAAGTGATGTCCGTCTAAGTTTACCCATGACTTGGACTGAGGAAGTACTCAGATCTTTAACTATAATACCTTTGTAAAAGTACAAAAGTAACACAATCAAAATATACTCCATTCATTATCTATACTGCTTACTGCATTTGTTAATTTTTAACTGAGGGGTGGCCCTATGGGAGTGCACCTCCTCATCCTCTCTGCAAAACATGGTCTCTCTCGTGCACCTTTAACCACTCTCACGCTGTAACTTATCCTCTCTTGCGCACTTTCAACCACTCACTAGGCAGTAACTTGTTCTCTCTCTCTTGCACCTTAGCAGATCTTCAACATCCCTTGTGTACATTCGTTTCTCATATGACTGCACGCTCTGTGCTACCAGGGGATGGAGAAGGGGAACAACAAGGGGGATGGCATCCCCCCTCATATTGCTTACTGGTCAGAGGGGGGCTGGAGCCATTCCTAGCAGACACTGGGCGATAGGCGGGGTCCACCCTTGACAGGTTGGCAGTCAATCACAGGGCTGACAAATAGAAAAAGACAACCATTCACACTTATGGGCAATTTAGAGTCACTAGTTAACCTGCATGTCTTTTGACTGTGGGAGGAAGAACCCAGAGAGAACCCATGCAAGCATAGGGAGAACATGCAAACTACCAAAAGTACTCATTATGCAGAATGGCCCATGTCAGTATAATATTATATTGTTGGATTATAATAATTGGTGCATTAATGTGTTCATCACTTTAATGTTGCAACTGGTAAAAGTGGAGCTCAATTGAATGACTTTATACACTGCTGGGTAGTTTTATTAATAATAATACAGAAATTATCAATTACCTAATGACTTAACTCAATATTAATGAAGTTATGAGGTCTTATAATTGTGAGATAGTCTTAATTACGAGCTAAGGCGGTGAATGCAGTGCGCTTCCAAACAATCGGGTCAACAAACCTGAATGTGAATCAGGATGTTTTCCACGAAGGCTGTGGATTTCATGTTTAGGAACAAGGTCATATAGGTTTCAAATCCAAAAGGACAAATGTACCAATGTCCGCCCACACAGACTGTCAAACTTTAACATGTCCTGATAAACTGATTAAAGAAGGCGTTTCAGCACTTTGAGTGAATAAAGTTTATTGTTACTGTTGAATAAAGTTTGCTGTTGTCTGTCAAGAAATAGTCCCAACAAGTAATGTAATGTTACCGTTGTATATTGTATTGTAATTTGAATATGTGGGACTTGTCCACCTGTGGACTGTGTACCTGTTCTGGTACACCCCTCCCCCCAAAGGTGGGTGGGACATTCTGACATTGCTAGTCACAGAAATAAAGGTATTAGTCATGGATTTGGTCAGTCCTATTAATCTTCTTTGTCTTTCTTGTATTTGGGTGATAATCATGCTGTAAGTTGATTATCTCCATAATGCTTTTGGGGATGTAAATAGGACATATAACATTGGGATGGAGTCATCAGTTAGCTGTAGGCTGCAACTTGAGGCTGTTATTTTCAGTCATATTTGTCTACAGTTGGGCAAACTGGCACCATTAAAAGTATATTGAATTGGCTACAAGCAATTCCTTTTTTGCAAAGTACCAATGGATGTACAGACAGACAACTATCACTGGATGAAAAACATACAATATCATATTAATATCCTCAAAGTGTATGTCACACTGAATCTAAATGGATGTTTAACATGTCTGTGAGTTCAGATTTGAGTTATAATGCAGAGAAGGATTGTGATATTTTGACATTGCAGGAATGTATTTTAAAGTAACTGCTGCAGTGCCACCTGCTGACCATGTTGATGAGCAGCCAAACTACAATGTTTTAACTTCCTGTTGTTTTTACACCTGCATGCATTTGTTTCTTTCCCCTCACACAGTATCTTGGCCTCACCTCTCTCCCTCCACATCCCCCTTCACCTCTTCCACTCACCTGTGGGGAGGCACTAACAATTTTAAAACCTCTGTGCTGTGCCATTTTATTAGATTACAAAAATCCTGAATAAAAAACACAGACCACACGTTTGATGTTTTTAGTCACTTTTTTGTGTCTTTACTTCCTCAGTTTCCGTTTGACATTTTTATCATGAAAGTTTGTTTTTACTTTATTGGAAAGTCATCAGGATGCCCTCGCCTTCCTTACAGAAACCTGCAGAGAGAAAGAGATCAGTTCTGTCTGATATCACACATCTTGATTTCATTGTTTAATCAGACATGTTTAGAGGTGAAGCACCTTTCTTGGGGTCATAGTGGAAGTCTGGTTCTCTGGTGAAACCGAGGCAGCTCGCCTGCCGCCTGAAATGTTCCACGTCTGAGTCCTTCACGGTTGTTTCTCGGCCTAGAAACAAACAAAAAAAAAAAATGGATGAATGTTTCAAATATAAAATTAGTTATTTTGTCTCTCTGACTCCTTCCTTCCTACCCATCAGATAGAGCGAGCGAGCGTGGATCTCCTGCTCCTTAAAGGTGTGGCTCATGTTCATAGAGCTCAATAAGTGGTCGAGGCTTTTAATGGTGCTGTTGATGCTGAGGAGCAGACAGCCGTCGCAGGTCGGCAGCACGTGGAATGCAGAGAAGACTTTGGGGACTGAGGGCAGAAACAAAGTCCGAAAAATTTCAACAAAATAACAGTATTCTCCATTTGAAACAGATACTGGACTGTACTGAAAACCTAAGAACGTGTTGGTGTAAACTCTGAATTGAACACATTAACATGTCGACCTGATGATGGCGCTGAATTAAAAAAGTTATTACAGTTCATTCTGAGGGGAACGTGAATGCCTGAAACACATTTCATCCAAATCCATCCCATAATTGACAAGAAATGTCCCTTGAAACCACAAATGTGAACCTCATGTGACACTATAGGAAATGTCCGTAGGACTCATCCTCTAGTATTGATGAACGTCTGAACCAAGTTTCATCTCAATCCATTCAACAGTTAATAGGAAACTTACGTGACGTTGTTGCAGTGTCGCCATCAAGAGTTATGTTTAATGTTGAGACCAGGCAGGTATCATTCCTGGGAAAAAAGGCAGAGGAAGAGGAGAGTTCATATTTTAACAGAGCTGTTTAGGACTTATTGCCCATTAGCTTGAAAGGCAGATGAACACACTGATGAAGATGCTTGAAAGCTTTGACAAAGGCTAGCAAGTGGACCTTGAGTTAAAATTATTATTATTATTTCCTAGGTCAAGATATTTAACCTTTAAACTTGGATAATTTTTGTTTAACTACAATTTCTATTTCAACTAAATAAACCAAGCACAAGAAGTTAAGTGTAAGGAATTTGTCTGCTGTAATGTAGTCTGCTAACGTTAGCATTAGCATTAGCGATGTTCTGCAACACAATAATAATGCTGTTTCTCTCTTTCAGTGTCTTCTACATGGATCATTGGCTGGTGAGGACCTGTTAGCTTTAGCCTCAGTCTGGTAGCATGACATCGTGCGTGTAGCCATCAAGTTAATGCAAGCTAGCTTGCTAGCTTCAGCTGATCAATCAATTGGTCGCTGGTTAAAAATTATAAGCTGCTTCTCTCTTTATGAAATCAAGAAGCCATTGTTTAAAAAAGGAAACTACGGATTTCGATGGTAAATCTGCCACCGTTACTGTAAACTGCATACGTGCCATACTAGGATGGGAAGTCCGATGGCCGTAGTATCGAGTAGCTCGTAGTAACAGGCATAACAAAAGGTGAATTGATGTACTTCAGCCATTGTATGCTGAACTTAATTTGTTTTGATTAGGTTTTAGTGTGACAGAGAGATAAAACTGAGTATCATCTGCATAGTGGTGGAACTGGGTGTTATAATTAGGAAATAAATTAGCATAAAACAGCATAGAGACAGAAATAAGGACAGAAAATGGGCCCAATAATAGTAGTATGACCTTTAGCAGGTTTCAACAGTGTAAAATGTGTTTTAGGGGTATTCTTTCTGAAACTATAATTAACAGAAGTTATTATGTTGTGTATTTGTATAGTTGATGATGCACTGTTATCAACTCACATCTTAAACCCCTGATCCATAATAATTTCATTGGGTCTGAATGACGGAGTGATTTTCATCCAGGAGCTCTCGGTTGACTTCAGTAGGGATTTATGTACTTCATCATCAGTGTAACCCAGGATAAAGTTCGTCTTGCCGTACATCTGCACACAAACACAAAATCAGTTAGTGACAGCAGAAACAAACATCTTTCAATAATGGAAGTAGGGTTGAGTATTGAAACTCAGTAATTTTTAACCGAAATAGGGACATACATCACGTCTGGTCCGAAATGTAATCTTGTTTACTTATTCTTTGTATTCTAAGTATGGTCAATTAGCAACTCAGTTAGCTGGGCTCTGATGATTAGGCTACACTTCAACTGTTCTGTGACAAAATACTTCATCTCACGAGTGGCGGAAATGTACTCAGATCTTTTACTTAAGTAAAAGTAGTAAAACCCACACTGTAAAAATACACTGTTACAAGTAAAAGTCCTGCATTGAAAATGTTACTTAAGTAAAAGTATGAGAGGTAGAATTCTAAACTTCTTTGGGCAGTAGTACTTTTACTTTTAATACTTTAGCTACATTTTCCTGAATAACAAAAATGTAGTTTAAGTACTTGGTGCAGTAAAATGTCCCATGTCCCATTAAAATGAAAACAACATCTTCATATGTTTTGTGTAAAAATTTGAATCTGTAAAGTAACTTAAGCTGTCAGATAAATGTAGTGAAGCAAAAAGTACAATATTTTCTTTGAGATGTGGTAGAGGAGAAGGAGAAAGTGGCATGAAAAGAAAAAAAAGTACCTCAGATTTGTACTATAGTACTTGAGTAGTTATACATTACACCGCTACTGATACCTAAAGCCAAAGCCCCAGGCAGGAGTCAGAGGCGGGCTTACCATGGTGGGGTCAGCCAGAGACAAAGGCGTGATCAAAGGTTGGCATTCTTCAGGTGTCAGAGCCGAGCTGCTCGGAAACAGCCCCACAACCAGGAACAGACTGCCGAACCACAGATTCATCATGCTACAGCTGGTCAGTCACAGCATATAACTAGATGAAAACAGATCTCAGATGATACGTGCTCGACTGAGCCTCACAGAGCTGTACAGCCTTTATAGAGGCTGCTGGTGGCACAATTACAAGTTTCTGGGTTTTTCCATTATTTACATAGAATGTTTTTTTGGTTTCCACTTTTTTGCCCATTCACTACCGGCGCATCTCTCTGTTGGTCCAAAGGGGTTTTACGTTTTTTTGTGTGTGTAGGATTTTGTAACACTGTTGAGTTTGTGAATCAATCATTTACTGATTTAATGATTTGTCCTTGGCCCCCAACAACACTGAGTATACAGCACAGCACATGACTGCTTCAGTCCAGCTAAAACTCGGACTGAAACACACCCTCACCTCTGCCTTTATTGCCGTAACATCCAACACAGCATTATTTACTGCGGTTGTGGCTGCAAATGCTGCATTCAAGTCATTATTCACTGTGAATGCAGAAAAGTGAGAACATTTAAGATGGTCAATATGTGCCTAAATATAGGTGCCTGTCTTTAATTTAATTTAATTAATCGCTTTACAGACAATAAAATCATCATAAAAGTTTCACATTAAAACATAGTAAACATTGACATAGTGCATTCATCACATATTAAAAGCAGTTCTAAAAAGGTCAGTTTTGATTTTTGATTTGAACATGGAAGGATCGGAGCAGTCACGAATGTGTTTGGGGAGAGAGTTGCAGAGGGAGGGGGCAGCTGTGGGGAAGGCTCTGTCGCCCCAAGTCCGGTGTTTGGTTCTGAGTGGCAGAGACAGGAGGTTGGCGTCAGAGGAGCGGAGGCTGCGGGATGGGGTGTGGTGGTGGAGCAGGTCGGTCAGGTAGGAGGGGGCTTGATTATGGAGGGCTTTGTGAGTGAGGAGAAGGACTTTGTATTGTATCCGTTGTGGGACGGGCAGCCAGTGGAGGTTCTGGAGAACAGGGGTGATGTGATCACAGAAGCGGGAGTGGGTGAGCAAGCGAGCAGCAGAGTTCTGGATGTACTGGAGTTTGTTTAGGACTTTTGATGATGTGCCAAATAAAATACTGTTGCAGTAGTCGATTCTGGAGGTGATGAAAGCTTGGATCAGAGTCTCAGCAGCAGATGAAAAGAGTGATGGGCGGAGACAGCTAACGTGGTGTTCAAAAGAAAGGTTGCTGTCGAACATGACTCCGAGGTTGCGGATGTGTGGGGAGGGAGACAGAGTGGTGTTGTCGATGGTGAGGCAGAAGTTGGGACTGGATTTAGTGAGGGATTTGGGACCGATGATGATCATGTCAGATTTGTCACAGTTGAGTTTGAGGAAGTTGGTTTGCATCCATGATTCAATGTCAGTGAGGCAGTTGGTCAGAGTGGAGTGAGTGGCAGTGGTAATGGATTTGGTGGAGATGTAGAGCTGGACATCATCAGCATAGCAGTGGAAGTGGAGACCATGTTGATGTATGATATCACCAAGAGGGAGCAAGTAAAGGATGAAGAGGAGAGGACCAAGCACTGAACCCTGGGGACGCCTTGTGACAGAGGAGCGGTGGAGGAGGTGCAGTTGTTGATGTTGATGAACTGTTTTCTGTTTGTAAGATATGATTTAAGCCAGGAAAGAGCAGTACCGGTGATGTGGAGGGAGGTTTCGAGGCGGGAGAGAAGGATGTTGTGGTTGATGGAGTCGAAGGCTGCAGTGAGGTCGAGGAGGATGAGACTGTTGAGGTGACCAGAGTCTTAGGAGAGGAGAGGTCGTTGGTGACTTTGAGGAGGGCTGTTTCAGTGCTGTGCTGTGACCGGAAGCTGAATTGAAATGGCTCGAACAGATCGTTGCGGGTGAGGGGGGCTTTGAATTGTGAGGCGACAACACATTCCAGTATTTTAGACAGAAATGGTAGATTGGAGATGGGCCAGAAATTGCTCAGGTTGTCATGGTCAAGTCCAGGTTTTTTGAGGATGGGGGTGACAGCAGCCAGTTTAAGTGTTTAAGTGTTAATTTAACCAGACTTAAAAAGTCACATTTCTCTGCTCAAGACTTTAAATAACGTAATGTAACGTAACATCTTTATAGAAAAACTCAAGTTCTATCTGCCCAGTAACACCTGAACATTTAATTCTTTTGCCTTCTTGGATTTTTATTTCACTTGTACTGTATTGATACTGCTTTTGTACCATGTAAATGTGATATATTCATATACATAGCTGCCCAGCTTGATTTGTAGATGAAAAACATGTATTTGATCATAATTTGTAAAAAATAAAAGCATGTTTACTTAGTCAGATAATTATTTCATGCTTCTGATGTTCCCTTACAAGGAACAGACTTCAGTTTGTGATGATAATGAAGAAAAAATATGTTGGCTGGAACAGGAGCAAGACTGTAACGGAAGCTAATAAAGTGTTTGTTCATTAGCACGTTTCTGCTAATGCTGCAGAAAAACCCACCTCTCTTAAAAAAGAAGTGGAGTTCATAAACACATTTTGTTTGCATTTATTCTCTTACATGCAGTTCAATACATCATGTGCAATCACCACCTCTGACTGAGGTGAATGTGTAATTTACCTGTGCACTTTACTACTCATATGCTACTCATACTTCTATTTCACTACATTTCAGAGGCAAATATACTCCACTTATTTCATATGTTTCTTACTTAATTACATACAAAGCATATGATTAGTTTATAACAACACATTTTTATAGCTTATGGAATAGTATATGAGGTTGGTGAAATTATCTAGATACATTTAAAATATGCCAATACATGTTAATGCTTCAGCAATGAGAATATTACAATGGTGCAGACAATAATATAACACTGACAAGAGTAATTGATACTTTCAGTACATTTTGTTGATAATACTTATGTACTTTTACTAAAATTACTTTTTAATGCAGTACTTCTATTCACAGTGGAGTGATTTTAAATTGCAGTTGGTAAAGGCAAAATCAGATAATTTCACTAGAATTGCCACAATCAGTTGATAAATTTGCATCATTTCATATTAAATATATAGTTTCTGCACTAACATAAGACATCTGGCATGTATCTAATGTTAGTAATATTTTCAACAGCAGGATTTTCATTCATGCTGATGTCATATTACTTTTTTTATGCTATCGTTTGTGTTCAGCTCTGTTGTTTTCTGACATTTTATAGACAAAAAGATTAATTGAGGAAAATAATTGACAGGTTGATCCAGATTCGAAGTAACATTTGGTTGCAGCTCCAGATTATTTGTTAGGAGCCAGGCTGGCGGTCAGCAGGTCTGTGTTGTCGGTGGGAGCGTCGCCGGTCTCCAGAGCTCTCCCTACGTTCTGCCAGAAGACCCCCGGGTGTTGGCCGGCCTGCGGCCAGCTCAGGTAGGTGCGTCTCTTCACCAGCTTCCTCATGCGGTAGTACGGAGACAGCTGCTGGGCCGGGATCTCCTCCAGAAACAGCAGGATCAACACGTCCTTCTGCTCGTCAAACAGGCGGAAGCTGCAACGACACACACAGGACAGCACGGGACAGACCGTGAGGACGATTCAGAGGACTGAATCAGTTTGGGAGGCTCGAGGTGCTGCTGGATGTGAGCGCCCCCACCTGGCCATCTGGATCTCTCTGGAGCACCACTCGCTCTGCAGGTAGCGCCGGCTGATCACACAGATGGTCTTCCTGCTGCCATAGATGGCGTCTGTAATGTTGTCTATGATGGGTTTACCTGTGGAGACAACCGGTCACCGCAGGAAAACCACATGGACTGAAGAAGCTAAACTGCAAAACCAGTCCCTCCTCCACTTTCATTCACTTCACTCATAGAGCATCAGTATGATCCAACAGCAGTGCATGTCAGATGGTCAAACAACCTCTGAAAACTGCGTCCAACAATTTCTGTAACTGTGTGAAACAATCTGACAGTCATGACCCCCTTTAAGCAGTGATTGATCAGGCGTGTGGAGGTGAGAAAATGGGCGCTGTCTCAAGCTCTGCTGTGTCATTCTATACACAGCTGGTCTGGTCAGTTATCCCTGTCATCTAAGAGACACAGAAGTTTTGTCAGAGTCAAGACAGAATAACTGCAGCTCTGGTCTTTGCTTGTTACTGGTGGTTACTTGTAATATTGCTGAACGTAACACATTCAGACCAATTTGCCACTTCTGAACACTGAATCTTTTAAATTTTGGCCACACACTTCTGAATCTGAAAGACGATTTGTGTAGATGCGATCCTGTCCTGATTTTCTATTGTACAAAAAGTGAATGACATTAGAATGGAAGTATGGGTGTTCAGGGGATTCAGAAAGACTTGGACGCTGAATTATCCTTGCACGCTCCATGATGCTACATTAGAGGGCATTATACATTAAACAGCTGTACATATTTTAGTTTCCAATGTGATCGTACAAACTAGTTCTTTCCGAGTATGCCCCACCTTTAGTCTGTGGATACTATTCATGCTGAGAAGGACTTCACCTACTCCCAAGGTGCATGGAGGAGAGGAAGATAAGAGAAAATGTCTTTAGTGTCTTTAGGATAAGAGATCTTTAAGAATCTACAGTACGTCCAGTTGTTCTTCACTCACCCCTGTGGATATACCCTGACCTGGACGATTGTGAATCTCGACCGTCAGTCTGAAGATGTCAAAACTCCAGCAACACATTATAAAGAATAACTTTATTGTGAGACCATTTGTCACAAGTGTTTCGGGTTGTGGCCTTGGGGTCCAACATTTTGACATTATGGGACTATTCCTGCATTGTTTGGCAAGACTCACTGTTACAGACTACTTTTAGTGCTTGTTAGTGTTACTAATTGTTTTTGGTATTGACTAAAATATTTTAATTATCTCCAACGTTTACAACCGGCGTATGATTTGCACATCATGAGTTGACAAGCATTGGTTAGGAGGAGCAGGTTCCGCCTGTGGGCAGAGTTAATATTTCATGGGAGTCAAATTGAATGATCAGACACCACAAACCCAACAGAAACAAGTATTGTTGGCATCAGTAAACATGAAAACACTGCTGCCCAACAAAAACTTTTGTTCTTTAAAATCCCTTTACTGTTCTAACAAGTTCTGAATGGAAGGAGATTGAGAAGTGAGTAGAAATGAGGGACGGAAACAAGAGACATACAGAGATTCAGAAAGACATGAAGACAGGGAGAGGATACGTTTACCTGGTTGGAAGTCTCTGTGGTGCAGACAGAGTCTCCAGCCCTGCTGTCCTTCCAGCACTGGAAGCATCTCTCTGTAAACCCAGAGCTCGTCGTGAACGTTGTAGGAGATGAAGGCATCGTAGAGGTGAGGAGCCCCCTTCTTCCTCTTCCTGCTGTCATAGATGAAGGCCAGGAAGAGGTGGAAGGTGTAGACTAGCTGCCACCTCAGAAAGTGGTAGATGAAGGATGTGAGGAGAGTCAACAAAGTCAGACAAGTGCTGGAAATGAAGCAGAGAAAGCTGACGTCCAACCAGCAGGACTGGATGTCAAAGTCCAACAACTTGGTTCCCTGTTTACTTGGAGGAAAGGAACAGTCGTACTGATGGGCGTTAACAACCTGAGTTTGGTTGTTGCTCTTCACCCATTGGATAAAGCCAATGTTAAAGCAGTCACAAGTGAAAGGGTTACCATACAGGTCCAGGTATGTTAGTGCAGGGAGAGACTGGAAGACGGTCTCATTGATCACTGTCAACTCATTCTGTCTCAGTGTCAACCAGCTGAGTGCAGACAGGTTGACCTGGGTCAGGAAATCCAAAGATCTGAGCCTGTTTTTGGAAAGATCGAGAGCCTGCAGGTTTGGGATTGGCTCAAACAAGTCCGCTTTAGGATATGAGACGTTGCTGCTGATTATCTGAAGGCTTGTCAGACGAGGAGTGTACCTAAATGTGTCTGGATGTGGTGTCCCTGTAAAGAATTTTTCAGCTGCAAACTGCTCTAAATATTTCAGACCCCTGAGCAGATCTGAGGAGATAACCATTGCCCATTTATTGTTGTTTATGATCATAAGCTTTCTCAAAGAAGGCACATTTAAGAAAGGTGGCTCATTTTTAATTTGATGACTCAAGCTGTTGGTGAAAGTAGGGAGATATAGTGTCAGACTCTCTAAGTGTGGCAGTCCTCTGAACATGTCTTTCCTGAGAGAGTATGGTGAAAGGATAAGAGTTTGGAGACGATCAAGTCCCTCAAAAGTCCCATTATCCACTTGGCAATCTGACAGTGACTCTAAATCCAAAATCAAGAGGGAAGACAGAGTCCCAAAGTCTCCTTTCTGGAGTCCCTTAAAATCATTCCTGTTCATATTCAAAATGCGGAGGTTCTGCAAACTTACACTGAAGGTATCATACAATCTAAAAATTGGATTTCCTTCAACATAGAGTAATCTTAAATTCTTCAAGTCTCGAAAAGCACATCCTCTGAGTTTTGAAATGCGATTGTTGCCGAGAAAGAGTTGCATTAATCTTGTCAAATTCATGAAGTCAGAGCAACCTAACTCTCCAATATCATTGAAGCTCAGGGAGAGGACTTCAAGTGTGGAGAGGCATCTGATGGCAAGCGGCACTCTGGGTAGAAAGTTGTGATGTAATTTCAGTTGCTCGAGCTGATTCAATGGTCTGAGTGAATTCTCAGACAGGTCGGTCATCTCATTACCAACTAAAGCCAGCTCAGTGATTTTAGAGCACGGCTGAAGCAGTGTGTCGTTTAAAACATAAATGTTGTTAAAAGTCAAATCAAGACTAGTTAAAGCAGGAATCTGACAGGCGACGTTGATCAGACCTTTATCGAACCATTCTTTCACGTAGCTCAGCCAGAGATACTCCACAGACTCCGAGCTCTGAAGCATCATTCTGTACGTTTCAAAACTTATTTCAGTTCCACTTAAATACAAACTAGTCAAGCTCCTTAGAAAGGTCTTATCGGGTACGTCCCACTCAAAGCCAGAGCTGCATTTGGACAAATCCATAGACTGAAGATGGGGAAAGACGTCTCTCGTGATGCTGAACTTTCTCAGTGGATTCAGGTTAAACTGAAGCGTTCTGAGGTTTGATTTGTTAAACGGCAGGTCGTCCGAGTCAAAAGATGTGAACATGTTTGATCCCGCTTCTAGTTCGTATAAGTTTGGTAGTTGTAATATAGGCATAATATCAGTAATGTGATGCAGGTTGTTTAAGTTCAGTTCTACTTTCTGTAAGCTGACGAGGGGCTGGAAGGCCAGCGGGGAGATGTTTGTGATTTTGTTCCTGCTTAGAGACAGCCTCACTAATTTGGACAGTCCCTGAAACATGTGGTCTGTCAGGTTTGTGAGGTCATTATAACGTATATCAAGGTCTGTTAACTCAACCAAGTCGGCAAAAGCTCCATCATCAATGTGAGAAATTGAATTTAATACGATTCCTAAATAAATCAGCTTTGATAACCCGCTTAAATCTGTTCTGTTGATCTTTAAAAGGTCATTGGAGCTGAGATCTAGAGAAATCGCATTTTTAGGAACGTCATCAGGAATGGCAGTGAGGTCACGATCAGTGCATATAACAGAAACAGACGCGACATCAGCAGAAAACTCAACAGTGCAGTTTTTCAGTGAGTAAGCCAGTGAGGGGTTAAAATGAAGCAGCAAAGACAGAAGGAAGGTGGGGAAGCTGGTGTGACGTAGCATGGTGAGCTTCAGGATCGGCCCTGTCGAAGCTTCTTTGAGTTCCTGTGAGGTGGAGAAGATTCAGTGGTGATAACTCAGAGCAACTTTATGAGGAAGAAATAAATAAATAGAAAAAGAAGTTGTGGAAGAACAGACAATAAAGTGCACTAAAATTGCCCATGGTCTGTGTAGCCAATCATATTAGTAACATTTTAAACTGTAAATAAAAGCACAGGAGCCTAGTAGGACGGTGTATTAGGGCCCTTTATATTTGTGACTTTAATCTGAAAGAATTTCAGAGTTTTGTCTCGCAAATATATGACTTTATAATCTCAGAGAATGTCACAGTTCTCTTCTCATAAATTTGTGAGTTTCTCATAGATTTAACACTTTAATCTGAGAGAATATCAGAGTTTTTTCTCTGAATATTTTTAGACCCCTCGGCTCCGTTTTCTCTTTTTTTAACCTCCAAATGCCCTAATATAACTTCTTTGCCTTGAGAGAAGAGTGAGAAAAGAAAAATGGTGATCCATTTTCCAAGTCTGATCTAAGTAGTTTTCTGTTCTGTGTTTGTGACTTATGAACAGGTAAAAAGATTTTGCCAGTGAATTCTTTTTTTTTTTTTTTTTTGGGGGGGGGGGTCAGGATCATATTTCAAGTTTTACAAGTTTTTGTTGTAATACTCATTTTGGCCACAAGATGGTGAAGTGCCCCACTCCTAAATTATTACTCATTTCTAGTCAAAAGAAAGACATGACAGTAATGTTAACATAACATAACTTTCTAACACACAAGATACAGTATTTACCTTGAGCTTAAAGTGCATGGAGACATTAAACTCACCTGGAAGAAAACATTAGTGATTTTAGTTTGATTTAGAACATGGCAAAAAAAAAAAAAAAAAGAAGAAAAAAAGTCTCCACCTGTTTTTACAGATGAAAATAAAAAACTTAAACAAACATAATCCTGATAAAAACTTTTTTTCACCTGTTCTTAAGTCATAAACACAGAAGAGAAAACTATTTAAATCAGACTTAGAAAATACATCACGAGAAATGTTTTTCCCCTCACTTGCCTCTCAGGTCTTCCGTATATAAGCTGTCTTTTTGATGTAACTGCATTGGTCTCTTGTTTTATTCAATACATTTCACAAGAGAAGGCTGAATTAAATTGTGAATCTACCTCCAAACAAGGTCGAACTAGGTTTCTTTCAGCAAAAGAGCTGGAAGAAGTATTCAGATCATACACCACAATGTAAAAATACTCCATTAGATGTAAAAGTCCTGCATTCAAAACCTCACTTAAGTAAAAGTACGAAAGTATAATCGGCCTCATGTAGTTAAAGTACTTAAAGTAAAAGTGCTCATAAAGGAACTTTTCATCCTTCAGTTTATCACAAACATTCAGCATCAACACATGGATATACAAGGTTTTCATTGGACAGGAAAGGGATGGAGTAAAAAGAACAATATTCACTCTGAGATGAGGAGGAGGAAGACTCCAGTTAAAGAGTGTATGTATATATATATGTAGTCTTATATGATATTCTTCCTTTTGACATAATTTCACATTAGCAGTCCTCACCGAAGAGAAACAGCAAGAAAAGGGAAAGATGAATAAAACATTTAGTCTTCAAACTGACATCTTTACTCACCAGACTCTGTTTCCTCAGCCAGTGTTCGACCACAGACTCTGAACGATGTCTTTTTGTGATTTACCTTCTATATGAACTTTAGGAAGTGAGTGTTTGGTTAAAAACGTTCTTCTGTTAACACTTTAAAACATGCAGCGTGACCCCGGGCACAGAATAACACAGTAAAAGAGGAACAAGTGTGTGGACGAGCTTCATTGCAGAGTTATTTTCATGACTTTATCATCTCTGTAATGTGCAGGAGCTGCAGCAACACAGCGACTGGCCTCCAACACATTTATTCACAGAGCAAGAAAAGGGAAATCACAAGGTTCAGAACTTGTCTAAAGTCTCATGTTTAAAAAGAAACACCTACATTTATGGTCTGTATGTCACATTGCTGCATGTGAGATTAGACAGCAGGAGAAATAAAGAGGAAGCAATAAGAAACAGCTCTAACTGTCTTATCAAACTTATTAAAAACCTCCAGTCACTTCATCACTACTGTGTGGAAGTTTGTGTGTAAAGTAGTTATTTTATAATTAAGTCTATGTTATGTTCAGTTTATATTTGGATACGTGAATAAATATATTTTAGAGGGGAAAATATCAGATTTTGCTAAAATAATTAAAATTGTGTCACAATTTGAAGATCATTATATGTTATGAAAAGTAAATCATCAGTAAACAGCATCTGGATCGACTGTCAGTTACATCTGGCAGTCTGTGTGGTGCAACCTGTTGTAATTTATTAAAGTAAAAACACTTAATCACACTCACAATGCAAAAACTGACAAAATTTAATAAAATGTAATGTTAAAGTTGAGGCTCTTTTCCTTTGTTCAATTAGTGACTTAGTTTCACATCACAACTTTTACTCATAGTTAAACTGAAATTTGTTTATTAATTATTATTGCAGTCTTCATTTTTACCTGAGTAGATTTAATTAACATTAAACTTGAAATAGGCCTCACACACTCAGTAATTAAGATCATATAAAAACAAAAGTTTCTATTAAGCTACAGACTTCAAGTCATCAAGACTCTTTATTTGGTACAATTTCAGATTTCCCATAAATTTTGATCATTTATATTTCTGGTTCCAAACATTTTGTCATCCTCAGGTGATCTTTATCTCATAAACTGGAGGTTTGTGTTGTCAGTCGCCCTCAACTGCTCAGAGGACGAACACACGAGTCCAGAAGGTCCTCAAAGAGGATTCCTTAAACTAAACCTGTTTATTACACATTCTTAATCAGCAGGTGGAGTTTGCTCAGAGACATTCTCAGGAAACAATTAAACATCTTCGTCTCCACTGATGAAGACTGAGACGTTAAACACTCCCGAGCTCAGTTCCTGCTTCGCTTCCTGTCTGTGGGGTGTGTTCAGGGACACTAGAGGGAGTCAGAGTTCAGAGAATCCAGGGTCCACCTATCAAAAGGGGGGCAGTAAACACCAGTTCTCTACTGCAGTACAGTAGAGAGGCTTTGCTCCTTTGCAGATTCAGATTTTACACTAAAAACAGCAGTCTGCCTTGAAGACATCTGATTTACAGAGAAATATAATATAGGTAACAGTCAGGACAACTTCCTGCTGCCACCAGCCTCAAAACACCACAGTTCTGTGTGCATATTCATGATCTAAAATGTGATTGTCATTTATTTATCTTTGTAATAAGAAAAAACTGCTTATTATGGTTTTGGTTATTTTTTTAAACTGGACTCTAATCTACTGTACATTTGTCAGAATAATTTGTGTATGACGCTTGTTTCAGTTCAGGCCATTACCGTCTTGTCAAAACAGCATCTGAGGAACAAAACAGATTAATTTGAACGACTGAGAAACAAGACGCGCTGATTGATGCTAAAGCTTACATGTTCTGATGATCAGACTTACACTTCCCATTCCCAACTCTACTTATTCCTCACCTGGTCTTCCCCGCCCATCTCCTCGCCTGCCCCTCATTTCCTCATCAGTCCCTCAGCGTACGTCCACAGTCACTCTGCCACATTGTCTTGTGTGTTTTGTCCAGCGGTCTGTATCCTGTTTTTCCTGAACAACCTGTTCTGTACCTTTTCGGACTTGTTTGCCTGATCGCCCGGTTTTGACCTTACCTGTACAGCCTAAGTAAACTGAACTAACTCCCTGCAACCCTGATCTCCTCTTCGTCTCTGCCAGCATCTGTGAAATTTACACACACTGCTTTCATTTGGTGTACTCAATGTACTTTTCTTATAGTTGGTTGCCAAATCTGGTAGGCGTGGCCTCATTAACATAAACAGCAGTAAACATGAAATTGCGGCCAAATTTGAGATCACGAGCATCATGAGAACATATGAACCCCAAACAATCCAGTGAAATTTGGCCTTTCATGCTTTGGTGCTGCAGCACAAATATCACTTTAAATGATTATAATTCCATGATCAATGCATTCATCACTTTCTCTATAAAACAAGAGACAATAGTAGAAAATATTATAATTTCTGGAGGTGACGTCTTCAATGAGATTCAGTTTACTTTCATATGATGAAGAAAAGCATCAAATCCTCACATTTGAGAAGCTGGAACCAGCAAATGTTTGGTATTCGTACTCCCAAAATGTTTACCAATTGATTTTTTTTTGATGACCAACTGATTGATCGCATCAAAATCTTGCTGTAATTTACATGTAAGTGCAAATAAATTACTCACCTCCTCCAGAGAATGCACATTTTAGTTTGATTATATTGGTGGTTGGACTCCACACACTGGTTATCTCATAACAGTGATGCATTAAAAGCAGCATCAAAGTGCCCGAAACACTCTGATGTGCTGCCAGGCGTCACATGGAGCCTCTGAGCACATGTTCTTCTGTTTTTTAATCACTTTGTATTTATTTGGTCCTGTTTTTGCAGCTGTTTGTATCTGAGAGTTGTTCCCATGTGTAAATCCTCCTTTTGTTCAAATTTAATTGTTGGTTTTGCTACTAAAGATGTAAAACTGATGATTACTCACAGTCATGACGATGAAAGTGATGATGACTTTTGGACTTCAGTTCTTGTCCGTTTCTGCTGCTGTGGATTTAAACGTCTCCTCAGGTGGAGGTGGAGCTCTGCTGTCCAGTCAGAGGCTTGTTTGGCTGCAGACCTGATTGGACAGCTCAGTATCAGGACACGCTGCCGCTAATTGTTCTGGATAATTAATAATCGCTCACGTCCAGGACTCGGCTCCTATTGATTTAGGCTGATGTTTGTACGGTTTAAAGTTCAGTCAGTTTGTGGATGAATCTGGTCTGATGTTGTGTTCACTGGACCCACAACCTGCTGAACGAGTATTAACGTGTATTTTATATGATTTAAAAACATGCAACTAGAGCTTCACATACAGGAAGTTTCCAACCAGCACCTGAACTTTTCTTTGTCATTAAAACAGAAAATATGATCAGATATTAAACAGGAAGTAAAACCTTGAATGTTTCCTGTCTGCTGCTTTTCATAACAGATATAAACAGTAAATGGTTGGTGAAATGTCCCTTTACATGAGCTGGTGAACAGCTGCTTGTATCTCATGTAGAAGATTATAACAGACGAATGAGGCCCCTGTGGACTTAGTTTCAGAGTTAAAATCTCCTTCCAGGTAAACAGAATCGTATTATATTATTGTATTATAGGGTTCATTTCTTACGACGTTCTGCTGTATTAGTGTGTATAAATATTGGGACAATATTTTTTACAACCTTGAACTGTTCTATAATACTTACATATCATACTATCTTGAAGGATCATCTCTAAAGGTTTGCACTGTTCTTGTATTCTGGGTTCCTGGCAGCTTTATACTTTGTTAAATTGACAAAAAGGAAAAGTCAGTGCTGAGTCTTATAGACGGTAGATGAAGTGATGCATGTTGGGTAATGAACCCAAACCAACCTGGACTCCAGAGGGTTAATAATGCTCCCCCTTCACATTAAAAGGTTACTGTCCCTGCTGGTTTCAAAGCAGCGTGAGACATAAAGTGTGATAACAGTATTCTATTTTTCATGGGCGTTAAATTAAATGACATTCAGTAACCCCCCCGCCCCCCCATTTAATTTCCCTATTCCGTCCCTTCTCTTCCAAATCCTAATTAAACCAATCCAGTGTGAAAGAGTTAAACCTTTAAATCCTCATGTGGGATAATACGGCTTTTAGAAGCACCACACAGAGCAAAAACTAAATAATAATCTTCTTCCACACAAAATGAAATAATGTGGTACCTGTTGGTTTGTTCGTCTGCAGCTGCAGGCGACTCTGCTGCTGACGAGCTATTTAATGGACTTTAATTAAAAAGAGTCGAATTAAATAACTGAGACGTTTATGTGTCATCAGGACAATAAAATCCTTCCATAGAGACGGATCAGTGTCAATCAATCAGTGTGTCTATAAGTCTATCTATCCATCTGTCTCTGTTGTAAAAGCCACACGCCCTTTCAGAGAGTTGTATATTAATTATTGATCATATTAGTGGAATATTATTACTGATGCTGGTGGAGGTGGAGCACGTTTGAACGTCTTATATTCTGTCGGAGTTATTGAATCTATATTTTATAAATGAATCTCATGTAAAATCTGTGAAGTGTGAAAAGTCCAATATTCACTGTGAGATGATGAAGAGGAGGAGGAGGAAGGAAAGTAAAAGAAGCTCAAACTGTGTGTGGTGTGTCTGTGTGTGTGTGTTTGTGTGGTGTGTTGTGTGTGTGTGTGTGTGTGTGTGTGTTTGTGTGGTGTGTTGTGTGTGTGTGTGTGTGTGTGTGTGTGTTTGTGTGGTGTGTTGTGTGTGTGTGTGTGTGTTGTGTGTGTGTGTGTTGTGTTTGTGTGGTGTGTTGTGTGTGTGTGTGTGTTTGTGTGGTGTGTTGTGTGTGTGTGTGTGTGTGTGTGTGTGTGTGTGTGTGTTGTGTGTGCAATCACTGCTCATATCCTATCCTGACACGATGTGGAGGGTCGAGGGTTACGAATGTGCTCATCTTCATCTTCATCAGCTCCGTCACATAATCACTTTGGACAACATGAACACACTCGCTGTCTCAGGTAATACTGGACTCTTCAACAAGAGACAAAGACGTTTCTGGGTCCATGAGCGGAGGACGGTGAGTTGGAGGTTTGCTGCTCATGTACAGAAGTGATGGTTTAACGATATGTATTAATCACTTTGATTGATTATCACACCATCAGATTCGGCAGATTTCACTGGTCAAACGCTACAATTCATTAAGTAGGTTTTTCTTTTCACAATCACCAAAACTGCCCGAGCCTCCTGGAGCTCCACCTGAGGTGTTGGGAGCGTTTCCTTCCTCCCACATCATGAGCTGCTTATTGTTTCCATGTGTTGCTTTTGGCACGTTGCCATGGGTTAAAGTGGACTGATTCATTATAACTGATTATTAATAAATAGTTAACCAGCTAAATGAAAACCTCTGCTCTTTAATAAGAAGTCATAAAAATAAACAGATAAATATTAGAAGAGATACAAGTTCTCATTATATTTAATGATTGTGACTTGTTGTCTCATCAGGAGAAACAACACATGATTTACATTTATTAAGTGACATTTATGAGCTATGAGGTCGTATTCACGAGGAACCGGTGACACAGCGGTTTTATTGTTTCTAGTTTGTTAAATGTATCTAATAATACTATTATATTTAATATTATATCTTATAATAAATAGATTGACTGATTGAAATTCTTCGTCTTGCAGCATTGGAAGCGAGCTGAGATCAGACATGTGGAGGATCAGAGGAAGATTTCTGTCTTTGATTTCATCACTTTGTTCCGAAGCCCCGGAGCTGCTTTCATTTATTGATGAGGCCACTGATCAATACGCCGTGTAGCCACAAACGATGGCAGCGCCGTGAGGAAGCGTTCACTGATTCATAACGGACCTGCTGTGCCGGGGCTTCAGTCCCACAGCTGCTGATTAATTGATCAGATGTGTCAAATCAATCAGCTGAAACTAAAGAGGAAAAAGATTGAATTATCGACACTCGGCCCACTGAGACTTCATTACCGTTACACTTCAGCAGCTCATCCAGAGATTGTACAATCACTTTATATCCTGCAGTCAGTGAACGCCTCGTCCTGTTGCTTTGATGTAAAGTCTGCGGTCTAAACCTTTAACAGTGTTTATTCTTCTGTTACAGACACGTCTGAACTGAGCTCCTGGAAATGGTGTAAATGTTCAATAAACAATCAGAAGGTGTTCCAGGGACCATATTATTATATGGAGAAGGAAAGGAGCTAGGAAATAAGGAAACAGGGAAGGAAACGAAGAGGGAAGGAAAAGAACAGTAGAGGGTAAGAAGGATGTAGGATAGGAGATAAAGGAGCAAGGAAGGAGGGAAAGGGAAACACACAGAAACATGTCAGAGAGGAAAGAGAACGTCAGACTGCAGTCGGCTTTCAGCTGGAAACACTGAAGGTTTAAAGCTGAAAACACAGTTTAGGAGGAAGAGAAGGACACAAGGATGAAGGGGAGGAAAGAGAAAATGGGGAGTCTATAAAGAAGGACATAAGGTGGTAGAGGTGGAAATGAAGAGTTAGGGAAGGAAAGGAGGATGTAGAGGCAGAAGGAGAACCTGTCTAGTTATTGTCTAATCTCCTGGAGAAAACACATTATTACCAGTATCATGTTTGACTTTGTGTCTTTGTGCAGTTATTATATATTATTATTAGTATATTACCAATACTACTAATAAATAATAACTCATTCTGGACTGTGGCAGCTCTATTATATATTTATATATATATATATGTATGCAGAGTTAGTATTTCAGGATTAGTGTTAGGAGCTTAGTGCACGTGCAGAAACACTGTGCGCTCCAGTGTGTGACTGTGTATTTAATAACTGTGCTGATTATGAAAGTAAATTAAAAATGGATTTCCATTTAATTGTTAAAGTACAGTCATTGTAACTCACAGGACTTCTATTTACTTTTTTTAGCATAGCGTGTTCACATTGACCTCTCGTTGTTTTCACTTTTCAGTTCACAGGGAAATGAAACATCTCAAACACCACTGCAGATCTGACACGTGTACGTCGCAGGAATAAACTCTCCTGAGTGGAAATAAAACCTGGGCTACTTAGTGGTGTCTGACGGGTTGTTTGGAGTCTGAAATCTGTTCTACACTTCGGTGTGAACAGGTTGACGTTTGGTCGCTCCGCCCGTCCACCATCTGTCACAAACACGTGCAGATTATGGAAATACAGGCTAATATTAGATTTCCACATGACCGTCCACAGAGCCGGTCTGAAGCAGCTTAATGTCTCATTCCTCGTCTTCCTCGTCTTCTTCCTCTTCCACGGATTATTCTGCTGTTTGAACAAGTTCAGGAAGAAAATCACACCAGACATATTACACTATAACTGAAAATCCACTTAAATTGACAAATGAACCTCCAGTCAGAAACTTACATCACTTAAATTACAGGTAGAAAAAGCAGGAAAAGCTCTTTATGATTTTCAAATGAACAGTCTTTCCTAAGCTTAGTATGAGACTGACACCAGGACGGACTGATGAGTTTTTGTTAATGGGATGGCAGCGTTTTAGTGAAAAGAAAGAAAAAGAAAGAAAGAAAACAGACAACACTGAAAAAAGTGCACATAGAAAATCAGGTTTGGTCCAGGAAGAAGTTTTATTTCTTTACAAAACAAGAGCGCGGACTCATAAAAGAGCTCAGACAGTAGGCAGGAAGAGAAATCTACACTTCAGTTTTGACACGACAACTTTCAACCACTTAGAAAATATAGAGGAGCTCTGTTCACACACCGATACACACCTGCACGTCATCTACACTGTAAAAATAAAAAACCAAAGCCAGGAAAACCTGCACGTCATCTACACTGTAAAAAAAGAGAAAAAAATTTAAATAAAAGAACAGCTGGATGTGACGTCTGCAGTTCACAATTACGGAAGGAAATAAGTCACATAAAGTTTGAAATTTGTAAAACCAGTGAAAAGATAATATTCAGAATATTCATACTTTGAATTATAATCTGGATTTTTTTTCTAATTGTAATGATTTTGGAATTTAATATTGAAATTTTTACTTTGATTTACTTTGAAATCAATCAACACCACAAATTTGTAATGTTATTCTGAAAACCACATCTATACATGTATTGTTGTATTCTTGTATTAAATGTGAAATTTTATGTTTTAGAAGCTTTCAAAAAACAGGTTATGCAATTTCAAACATTTTTTTTAAGTTGTGAGTGTGAATTACTGTAATTTTCAAAAAAAAAGGCCATACATTTAATTCATAATACTGAAATAATTGACCTCTAATAGATCATTTTCTTTCTGAATTTCAAGGAAGATATTGTGTCATTCTGAAATGTGTATTTTAGAGATTCATTACAAAGCAAAAGGTTTAAATTTCTTCTGAATTTTACTGCAGAAGCTTATTTGCTTCCTCATGCAACGGCGTTTTCTGTTTCGGTTTGTTTTTGAGTGCAGAGCCAAAAAATAAAAAGGTTCACGTGTCCATAAAGAACCTACAAGAATTCTTTATCAAAACTAAAACCTTTGCATTGATAAAGTACAACATTAAAGTTACAATACAGTGTTCAGACAAGGAAAACCTCACAGACGGTGTTTTCCATCATCTTTTCTCAGTTTGTGTGTTTTAAGTTGCTGTTGTCACCAGATAATGAAACACAGCAGAGAGAAGGACACACAATTTGCACAAAATCCCAAAAAACGTTGCGCTGAAATTTACAGTCGTGGTTATTTGTCTCTGTGACACAACTTTTTCAAAGCCACAACACAGAAAAGACCATAGAAAACAGGTGCAGTTTGTCATGTAGTTAAAAAAATGCATTTAAAACGAGAGACTTCACAGTTTCAGGACACAAACTCAACAGGAAGAACTTAAAGGAAAAATCCCCCTTTTCAGTCCAGCCATTGAAAACGCAAATAACACGTTTAAAAAGAAAACCAGCTATGAAATCGACTCGTGTACATTTTCTCCTCCTGTGGCCAAACATGGACTTCATGCTTCGCATCACGTTACGTCACATTTTCACAGATGTCAACAGAGTTCCTGTCTGAAGTGCGTCACACATCGGCTTTGTCCCGTAGCGTTGCATAATTTCACTTCACCAGCTGATCGCTTGGCTGTGAAATACTTATTTAAAACATGAAAACAATCAGTTGCTGATGAAGAAATAATCAAGTCAGGTTGAGGAGAAATAGGCAAAAATGTACATTTCAAGAATTTCCACATTTTATGAAAAAGGGAACATGGTTGGATTATTAGACAGGCCCCCAGGCACCGACGTTTCGTGGTTCTTTTTTGTTTCTTTGCAGTCATTTTGCATCTCTAGATGTTTTTTTAAGCTCCTTTGTGGTCATTTTGTTGTTTTGCGTCTCTTAATAGTCGTTTTGGTCTCTGTGGGTTTTTTGTGTCTCTTTGTGGTCATTTTGGGTATCTTTAGAGTTGTTTTCGTCTCTTTATAGTCATTTTGCATCCTTTTGTAGTTGTTTGATTGACTTCCCAATAAGACATGTTAACAGAGACTTCCAACAGACCAGGGCCCCCTGACAACCTAGGTTCCTGACCCCGGGCCTGGTCGGCCTGTTCAGTAATCCATGCATGACTGAGGGTGGATTTTCCCTTCAAGTACAGTGTGAAGGAAAACAAACAGAGTGAATAAACCTGCAGCTCAAAGGCAGAGTGCAGCTCTGAAGCAGCGGCAGTTCCCAAAATTTAACACAAACACACAGAATAAAACACCAGACAACAGAAAACCAGTCCCCACTCCCTTAAAGGGTAAAAAACAGCAGCGACAGAGCTGCCGGAGTTTCTAATCCTATGTAAACAGGCTTAGTGTAAGGCAAGGAGGAAGAGGAGGAGGAAGAGGAGGAGGAAGAGGAGGAGGAAGAAAGAGGCTGAAGTGAACTTTAAGATGAGACAGAGGAGGAGGGATGAAAGTGTGGGAGGAAGACAGAATGATGGAGAGGAGGAGGAAAGCGATCAAGAGGATGAGTAAGCAGAGGGAGGCGGACAGGCGAGGAGGAGGAGGAGGAAGAAGAGCAGGATGCAGATGGCTGAAAGGCAGACAGCAGAATTAAAGGGATCAGACGAAGGCTCAGACTCACAAGCACACAAACTTCTGCTGAAACCTGAATCAGAAACGAGACTTCAGCAGCAGAAAGTGAACGAACATTCGAACAGTCTTTAAATGAGACTGTGATGAGTCCCCGAAGCTACGGAAGGTCAGAGAGGACAAGACTTTAACATAATCTTATGTACAAAGAATCTTTTCATGAACAACAAAGTAGATTCAAGCCTTTTATTCATTTCTGCTTAATATCGAGGATAGACTTTTATCTGGTTATCAAAAACTCAATTCTTAATATTTTATTTAAAGTAGTTTTTAGTAAAAAAGAAAAAATATTTTTATATAACAAGTTCTGTAGTTAAGAATTTGAGCTGAAACTAAATTCTTTACATAAAGAATAATATTTATGATATCAAGAGTTAAACTGTGTTTTCACAAAACATATTTTATGATCTTGAAATAAAACTGTGTTCACAAAATCACAAAAACATATTTTGTGATGAGTTTGTGAAGAAAAAAGTTTAATCCAAAAATACAATTTAGCAAATTTTTAATTTACTTGTTAATATTTTCTTAATTGTCCTAATTATTAATACACATTTTTGACAGCAGGAATTTAGTTTTTGATATTAAAACGTAGAATTGCAACTGATTTGGATTCAAGCAATTAAAGTTTACAGAATTACAAAAACATATTTAGTGACGTTGAAAAAGCATGCAATGATCCTTGGCATGAAAAACACCAAAAAACTATTTTTAATATCAACGGATTATTAATATAAAAAAAAAAATCCGATTTTGATAGAAAATAGAAATGCTTTTCTTGGTTTAAGCATTCATGTTTATGAAAGGAGTGTAATGTGAAGTCAGATCTGTCTGATTGTCAGGTCTCAGGTTTTTGTCTCTAAACTGTAAATGTTCCTCTCAGGTTCGTCTGGATGAATAACGACGGCTTCCTGTCTCTTTACTTCCTGATGTTTCTGTTGGATGATGTCGACTGCCTGCCCTGTTTATCTGTAGAAGCTTTATTGACGCCTCACTTTCTCTTCTCCCTCCGTCTCTCGCTGCTCTCTTGTGTTTATCTTGATGGATGTAGCCACATGTTGGAGGAGAGGGCGACACATAGTTCCTTCACGTTCAGCCGGCTGGATTCGGCTCGTCTCTCTCTGCCTGCTCTCCATTTGTCCCTGTGAGCTATTTAAGCAGGTAATAATTAAAGCCATCGCTGTCATCGTGGGGAAACTGCAGCGACTCACAGCAGAGTCATTTAGAAACTAATGGAGCCGCTGAAACTCAGATGAACTGAGCTCCACCTGTTGGTGAAGAACTGCAGCCGACATTAAACCCCCCTACGTGCCACTTCAGAACAGATCTGTTGGTGCGAGTACTGCGGGATGCGGTTTGTCTGAATAATCCACAGAGCGCATGTTCTCCTAAAGAAGTAGTCCCTAACACAGGAAATGTCAAGATGTACTCAGCAGGGTGCCACAAAATTAAATAAGTACATGAATGCATCCCAGACTACAAAACCTTCTTTTCTCTGGCACCAACTAACCCTCAAATGTGGCAACGCTACCAGGCTAAACCAGGCTAAATTTAACCCTAAAGAAAAAGCTTAAACTGCATTTTTTGTTCCAAATGTCCTCACACTGTAGGTGCAACGACCCGTCAGTGCTGCAGCAGCTGGACACACCTGTCGAGGGCCGTGAAGAAAAGCCTCTACACAGGTTTCTGTTCCCCCTGCAGCTGCTGACAGCAGAGTAATGAGAGTTTCAGCTCCTTCAGCGAGAGAAGAAGTGAAGAGATAAGACGGAGTAAGACGTCTCCCTCTCACAGAGCTCCTCTTTATTCTTCCTTCTTCCTTTATCGAGCAGTTTCCCTCCTCGCGTGCCGTAGAAACGTCATTATTTCACCCGTCAATCCTGTAAAGCTCAATGAAGGTTCGGACCCGACAGAGGAGAGAGAAGAGGGCGAGAGATAAAGTGAAGAAAGGTGTGAGAAGAGGGGATGAAGGGGGGGGGGGCAGGAAGTGGAGTCGGTTGGAGGGTTTGGCAGTGGGCTGCTGGGAGTGTGTGTGTGTGTGTGTGCGTGCGTGCTTACAAGACGTGCACGTGAATACAAAGGCAGTGCTGTAGATGTGGTTACACTTTCATACTGTGTATGATGTGTGTGTGTGTGTGTGTGTGTGTGTGTGTGTGTGTGTACTTCTACTTTTGTGAGGACGAATGAGAGTTTTACTTCGTTTACAAGTTGGGACACTTTGGGAAATGAACATTCCTGTAAAGTGTGGAAATGTTTGAAAGCGGATATTTTAAAGCTGAGGATCATTTAAAGGAAATCAGGACATTTTGGACGGAGAAGAAGACATATTTGGAAAATGAGGACATATGTCCCGGCCTCATGTCTTTAAAGGGCTGTTTGAGGGTTAAGACTTGTTTTTAGGGTTAGTTCAGGAACTGGATTACTTCAATAATGGACCTCACAAGTATAGAAGTACAAACATCTGTGTGTGTGCAAACATTCTCAGGATCACATCAGACCATCGTCCAATCAGACGCTTCAGTTCACCTCAGACGGACGAGCGAAGACGACTGAAGAGTTGCGTTCAAGAGCAAGAAAATTCAGTGTTTGGAAACAGGAAAACACGACAGGTGTCTCAGCCAATCACAGCTCACCTGAACATTTTCAGCTCCAGTCAACCCCCCTCATAAAATAAAGATATGCCTTTTTCATTAGTATAAATAAAATAATAAATATTTTGTTTTCATGTTTTCGGTGTATTTTGTTATCCAGATTTGGACAAAACAGGCTGACATTTTGTCCGAATTTGAAAAAGTTGAGTAAGTGGATCTTTGGGGACAAACCTGATCCACATTCAGCCAAAAGAGCCAGAAATGTCCACATTTTGTCCAGGTTCAGATTTCCTTGCAGGGCATCAGTGAGCATTAACCCAAAACACCTGCAGCCATGTTTCTATCAGGTCTGTAGATAGAAACTCTTCACTGTGAAGAGAACAAAGAAATCTGAGTTTAGAAATTCAGCTGCAGTGTAAACAGAGCCGAGAGGAGCGAATTAAATCAGGAGGCTTTCTGAAACACAGCAGGCGCCTCAAAACGGACAAAAACACCTGAGAAATGATAAAACACCACGAAAATAAAACAGATTTCGTACCTAAATGGATCTGAATCACTGCAGATGAAACTCTTCAGTCGTCCTGACGTCCTGAAGACATCCTGCTGGGCGACAAACCAAAACCAAAACCTTCTTAATATTCCAGCTCTGATGTCTGGGAGGGCCCCGCGTAGGATCCGAGAGGGCCCCAAATCTTTTATAACTTTCCCCAAAAAGAAAAAAACTCATGAAGGAAAACTCATCCAATGCCCCCCCACCCACATCTGACCCTGCTGCGCTCCATCAGCAGAGGCTTCGACAGCAGCCGCCGTCTCATCATCATCCTGTTGATGTTTTTTCCATCAAGCGGAGGTTGCCCCCCCCCCGCCCGCCCTGCAGAGAGGACCCCGCCAGAGAGCCTCGAATACTTTTATGGATTCAGAATTTGGAGCCAACACTGCAGGGAGAAGGGGACGCCGGCGATCTGAGGGTCCGGACCCCCAGCAGGGCCATGAGGTGGCTCTAGATCGGTCACAAGATCATTTGGAAAAAAAACATTTTCAGCTTCTTCATACAGAAATAAATCCAGGAAACGAAGCAGAATTTAACTTCTCATCTGATGTCACGGCCCGGTGTTGTGTGCACCGCCGTCCCCCCTCTGTTTCCAGTATCCTGATCCAGACAGAAAGTGAACCGTGCTGTGCTTCAGTGTTTAAACCCCCCCGCAGATGAAAGCCCAGAGGGGGCCGGCGTTTCATTTTCCTCTGATTCTTTTCACCGACTTCAGCTCATTTCTCTGCTCGGGTGGGTTTTCAGCTCGAAGGCTCAGACTCCCTGTGAGGAGGTTTGACAGGAGACGTCCAACCACGAGGAAGCCCATTACAGCGCAGGTTCGGCCGGTCGCCTCAGGGCCTCTGCAGCTGCTGCTGGAAGGAACAATCAAACAAAAAGCATCACTGCAGTTCTGCTGTGTGGCCTTTTTCATCTTTAAATGTGTACTCTACCACTTTAAGGGTTCTGGTCTTGTAACTTTTAAACGATACCCAGCCCTAATACAGATAATTACATGTTCATATTTTAGTAGCTTTTCGTAGCACAAGCGTGCTCGCAAGTACAGTCCCCTGAACTTTGAAACTAGCTTTGTTTTTTATGGCTGCTACAACATACAGTAGGTTTGTGTTAGCGGACCCACCTGTGGGTCTGCCAGGTTTCCTGTACCTTTAGAAAACCGGTGTGGCATCCACCTGATGGTCGGCTTTGTGCCACACAGGTGAGAAACAGTAACGAAGAAGTGATTCACCACGTGGTGTTCTCGTGGTCATTTGTCTCCCCGTCTGTATTTGGCCTCCTGTTCTTCAGAGCTGAGGCGACTCGGCTGCAGACATGCCACAGAGCTGTGTGTGCCGATCGGCTGCGTGGTGAGACGCCCGGCGTTTCAGACATCAGCTGGCACTGAAAACACCAGTTACTAAGCAACAGCCAGGCTGGCAGGACGACGAAGAGTCGCTGGAAACCGACTCGTCTCGTCTCTGCAGTCAGAGCGATTCAACACAGCCTCCATCACTCCTCTGTGTTCCTGCATCCAACTCTCCTGGGCCTCCTCCTCCTCCTCCTCCTCACTCCAAAATAACACCACGTTGTTCATCTGTTTCCTCCGTGAGCTTCACCGAGCGTCACAAGTTCTCTGAATAAGTTCGTAAAGTCTGTTAATCAAAGATAACTTGTCCATTTTGTCAAATAAGAAAAAAAAAGTTAAAAGAAAAAAAAAAAGTTCTTCTCTCGTGAGAGACAGCAACCCTAACACGCCGCCTGGCAGGCAGTTTGATGGCCATAGAAATCCCTCCTCAGCTTTCACAACGTGACATTTACTTCATGTTCTCGCTGCATTGCTACTGAATCCTGCAGAGCTGCAGTCAGACAGCTGCAGAGTGGAAGGATTTCTACAAGTTCTGGGCAAAAATCACAGCTACAGGCCGGAAACGAACCTCCAAGTCTTCAGAAGAGTTGATTTCTCAAATTAAGAATTAAAATAGCTCAAATTGTCCCAAATGTTAATGAATTGCAGTTTCTTTCTTCTAATTGTGTCTTGATTTGTCTATCGACAGCAGGAGATCATTTCCGGCCCTATTCAATTTTGACACGTTTCACTAATTTAAAACAAACGCCACACTTGTGACCTCTGCATGAGCTTCAGAGAGGAGCTCTGTAGGACGCTAAAAGTGCTCAAAAACTGCTTTCATGAAACGGTCACTAAAAGTATGTCCGATTAGTTGTGTATTTTTAAGTAATAGCTGTTGAATTTCTTAATTTAAACTTCTGTTTTTTAAATGATACAAACACAGTTTTTATATGGTGTGTTTTCTGCCCAGATGTTCTGCCTACCAGGCAGACTGAAGCGACAATCAGACAGGAAGCAGAAAAAACACAAGGTGCACTTTTTCCCAACTGTTCTCAGGCTTTCCAGGGCAGGTTGGGCACAAACTCTTTTTCCCCTACCGTCTAATTGTAATAATTTAATTAGATTTGAATGAACGTGTGGCTAGAAGGGAAGTTTTTGTTGACCAGAACAACGTGACTGATCCAACATATTCTGTTGGTTTTGTCGAGATGAGTCTAAAGTTGTCAAATTTGTCTTTATGAGTCTGACAGTCACTGGCAGAGCTGTTGCTAAAGAACAGATTGGAAATATGGCACCACTCCTGGGCAATTAAGTCTTTCGTCTCCCTGCCCTGGAGGCTGTTTCCAAATTACACCACATTTTTATTTGGCTGCTAATGTCAAACAAACAGTTGGAGAAGTTTAATCTAGCAGCAACTTCTTCCTTTAACAGCAAACTATATTTTTAGATTTGGATAGAACAAATACTCGGGTAGACAAACTTCTTCTGCCAAAGAGCCTGAAGAACAAACAAACTCAGCAGCCACATACAAAATATCCATCATTTTAGTTTTTTACTGGGTACTTATTTCCATCATGCTGTCTGCTAGTCTGGTCGCTCTCCTGTACTAAACCAAAGTAACCACTAGAGGGGAAATGTGCGCTTGTGTTTCTGCTCTACTCTCTCAGTGTGATCGTCGCCTCAGTTTAACCTGTTGATTGTCGGGGTTGCTGCCTCTCAGGCTGCCTGTCAGGAAATACGGTAGTCAAAGGTGTCCTTCTCCATGTAGTCCGTCCAGGTGGAGGACGGCATGCTCCGGTACGGGTCCAGAAGGATCCGGAAACAGCGGACGATCAGCAGGCCCAGGAAGATGAAGAGGATGAGGACGAAGACGAAGGCCGCCCTCTGCTCGAGCGTGAGGAAGGAGGTGGACGCTGAGGAGGAAGAGGAAGAGGAGGAGAAGTCCAATTCAGAAGCAGAGAAGGTGCTGCTGTAGAGGTCGTCGGCCATGTTGGGGTGGAGAATGATTGGTCGGTTTAGACAATCTTCTTCTACTGTCCAATGAGAGACTGTCCACAGGAAAACATTGTGTTTGTAGCGGAAGAGGGCCGAGAGGCCTGCAGAGAAAACAAATAGAAACTGGACTTAAAGATGGATGTGGAAATATCGAGGGGGGAATTAAGGTTTTTAGGGCCACTGACTGCAGGTGTAGCTGTCGAGTACCTGAAGCAACTGACGGGCGACATGTCTGACCTGAGACCTGATAAAGTTGGTTAATAATGAATCAATCTGGAAGCTTTTAAATCACATTTCACTAAAATAACACAATAGACCTCAAATTATAAAACTGATGTGACTAAATAATGACAGTTAGCTTAGCATAATCAGATATTTCCCTCTCACTATAAACTGTATGAACACTAACTGAAACACTCTCAGGGTTGGAAAGGACCCAATCGCAGACACCAAAGTGTCAAAAAGGTTTATTAATGAAAAAGAACTGTAGGAGCCAGGACACGGGGATAAAACACTCAGAGAAACATCCACACATGATCAAAGACAGGACCACACAGAGAAACAAAGGGAACACAGGTACATATCTGCACTCACAACTAATCAGTAACAAGACACAGCTGGGGGGCAGGTAGGCTGCAGGAGAAGGAGGGAAACACGAGGGCTGTGCAAACGAGACCTAAACACGAGGCAGGTGTGCAGAGAAACTGAGACACAAGAGAAACTCTGAGAAACACAACAGGAATCACTGTCAGGCCGAGACAAACACAGATTTCTCCATGTCAGCAGACAGAAATAAAACTAACACCTACAATCATCAAGATTTCTCTTTTAGCCTCCAACACGTCGTGTTTGGAAGTTAGGCTGTCTTGTGATGCTACAGTGACTTCCTGTTTACAGAGCTGATCGCTTCTGATTGGACGGCACTACAGAGGTTTCCTAGCAACAGATTTACAATCACTAAAGTCTTTACTAGCTGAGACAGGTCTGAGGTTTACATGAGCTGATTTAGTAAAAGTTAGAAACTAGTTAGTGGTTACTGAGAACTGGTTGATGAAGAGCTGCTGAAACAGTCCTGGAGAGTCCTGTAAATCTGGCCTGCATATTTTTGGAAATGTTGGTCTCATGGTGGTGCAAGAGGCACCGAAATCACAGCACAAATATCCACCAAAATAACAATCTGACCAAAATCATTCAAGGACCAAAGGTTTGTCTCGCAGTACTTTTGGTCTGTCCTTATAACAGAGCTGTTTCATAAGTAAATGTCTTCAGATTCTTTATAACTCTCATGTTGTTCTCACGCCAGCAGTCTGTGGGTGGGACTGTGGGAGTCATTTGTTTTAACCAGAAAGAAGCTCTTCATTTGCTTCCCACATGGAGATTAAAGCCAAACTCAATTGGCTCAAAATGTTGTCTTGTGTTTTTCACTCTCTCTGTGTTCAAAAGCTGAAGGTCGATTAAAGTGAAACTTTGTTGGTTTAACTTAATGTGTTTCCTACTGCAGTTTTGTGTTGAGTATGGGAACAGTAGATTTACAGATAAACCTTAATTCAAAGGTCCACTTACTTTCATCAGCACATGAGCCAGATACTGAACTGGCAACAGGACTCATTATCAATACTTATGACAGTTTAAGACCAAATGTACAACAGCGAATGGTTTGCAGAAGGAAGTGAACAGAATGAAGAGCAGAAGGACACAGATGAAAACAAACATTTTCTAAACTCCTCTTTGATATTTCCTGACATGTTTGGCCAACTTGGAAGAAACCATTTTAGAGTTGTTCATCAAACCAAATATGCAGGATTAAGAAAAAATCAGTAGGCAATGAGACGATAAAATCAAACAATTAAAATAATACAGAAACAAAATGGAATCAAATCTCAACAATACAGAAAGATGAAAACAACAATGATAATAAAACAGATAAGACGTGTTGGAAATAAAAAAGTTTTGAGATTTAAAAGATGTCTCTGATTCTGCAGCCTCAGATCTTCAGGCAGGGAGTTCGGAGCTGAGGGGTCCTGACTCTTAAACCAGGTCTCCTTTAGTCCTGAACCAGGACCAGCCGAGCTCTGAACACAAAGAACGACATCATCTACCAGAGATGACAGAGATTGTAGAACTGGTGGTGGTGAGAGAAGATGCACAACTGGAGTTTACATCTGCACAAATGATTCTCCTTCATCAGGAGGAGAATCAGACATCAGCACCAACGTATGACGTGTGTGTTATTTCCTTTAAACATGATGTTACATTTCCTCTGTTCTGAGTATCAAGTTAAATCTGATGTCTTTACGTGCATCACATAACTCCGAGTCAGATCACTTTTAACGAGCACATCGAGCCGACTGCAGGAGACCGTGGAGGATTTGCTGAGTCAGCACAGTTAAACTCTCTCCTCCCTCCCTCTTTAATATTTCACTGCCGCTCTTCTTCTACATTTTTATTCAGTTCAGCTTCAGTCTCTGACGTTTGCAGGAGAAAACCTTTAAGATGCAGCAGCTGGTACGTTTCTGTCTGGCCTGGAGAGAAATGAATCCTTTAAACTGCTGTTTATCCTCACTTATAATTTACAGATTAATTGGAAGCTGTTTTGAGCTGATTCATCGTTGTACAGAGAAAACACACACGCAGTTGTGTTTCCATCACTTTTGGGGACATTACATTGACTTACATTCATATACCCGAACCCTAAACCTAAAATGTTATGATTTACATTATGGGGACTTGCGAGTCTGGTGAGTCCCCACATATGACTGTGTAAACAGATTTATGTCCCCACAACATTAGTAATACCTGCCCCCCCCCACCCACCCCCACACACACATACACACACACACACATGCAGTATGTTCTGCTTTTATAATGCAAGAACTAAAGTCCCAGAGTCCCAGGACTCGTCACAGCGAACCGGCCAAAGCCTTTGAAGAACCAGGGCCATAAAATCGAAAAAATGCAAAAAGTTCTCAGGGAAGTTCTTAAACTCAGCGGAGGTCAGAGCTTCATCACTGAACTCTTCTTCTTCTTCACTCTGTCCCCAAAGTCAGTTCACTCTTTGCGGTTCGTCCTGTAAACAGTTGTATAATGACTTCAGCTACTACTCTGAGTCGTGCCACCAGCACCAGTTCTCTGATGCCGCTGCCTTTGTGGGGAATACAGAGGCCTGGTGGGTGACTTTTGGACTAAACCTCCTCTGACTCCTGTCTCCATCCAGGAGGAGGATCTTGAGGTTGGCTGAGAGCCCAGGGGCCCTCCACAAGATGCTGCAGATGTTCCACCACATAGCAACTGTAGATGTTTAAACTTTCATGACCCTGAACACCTCTTGGACTTTTGATACATATTGACTTAACAAGTTGACATTTCATTCTCACACACACACACACACACATTCTGATTTCCTTGGTACTGGTGAGGCGGGTTTAATACGATGACTGACAGAGACGGTGCCGTTCAGGTATCAAAATGGCTGCCGTGTTCCCTGGCGGCTAGAGCGGCAGTATTAAGCGGACTGGATGACACATTTTCTCTAAAAGAAGAACAAACAACTGCAC